>JACEVL010000367.1:487500-660000 GCA_020284085.1 Aporrectodea caliginosa | reverse complement strand
CTACTATACAGAAAAAACACAGCGATACACGTACACAGTAATAATGAAGTGAACACATGAACGTCTGTAATTATTATGGGTCTATAGTATAGAGTATAGACACTTAAAAAGCGTCTTCCAAGTATTCGCCAACCTAAAATATGTTAAAGTCGCTAAGAACAAAAGGTGATCAGTAAGCAAACTCAGGCAACTAGAAAGCCATCATGTGACGGGTTCCCACACACACCCAGAGCTCCATCAAGACTTTTCCCATCCAGTTGATAGGTTAAACCATTTAAAGAGTTGAATTGAGGGAGAGGAATTGTATCTGAATTAAATCCACATCATTTGGTCTGCTAACCTAATCTAATCTAATCTAATCTAATCTAATCTAATGACTTTTATAGGGCTGTTGTCATGATGCAGACGCAAAATATTTCTGTCAGAGAGGCGTACCTGGTATAGCACTTTCTTTTACATCAGCTAATTCTTATCATTTGAGTACATTCTGCTGGCCAAGGAGAAAACATAAGCCTCCTACTTAAGAACTGGAAAGAGAGTCTCGTCGAAAAGAACAGAAAAAATACATAACCTGATAGATAATTATTAAACAATAGGTTTGAAACTGCAAATGGACCGGGACAAAATTTGCACGACGATACACTTGAATGACCCTGTGGTTTAGAATAATTCGAAGTTGCACTACTGATCTTGTGTCATCCATGTTAGTGTCTGCATTATTCTGTAGGCCTATCAGATTTACAAACTCGATTAGCATTGAAATTATTAGTAGGTCCTAGGGTGCATTTCGACTTGGAAACTGCATTTCTTTTAAGATCGCCAAAACAATGTTGGTTTCATGATTTCAAGTTTAAGTTTTAATTTGAACAAAGTTTATTTTGTTCTTAACGACTTAAAGAACTTACTTCTGCGTGAAGCTATTTTCACATCTCTTCGGACGAATGATTCGTGCAACATTTCCTGAGGTTCAGCTTTCACTACTTCTTCCAGTGGCCTTCGACCGTCGCTAAAGATTAGAGGCGACCAGTTGACTTCGAAACAGGAAGTCAGCTTTGTAGATGAATATAACTCAGATGACAGTGACCAGCTACGACGAATGGAGGGCAAGATCATTGGGAACTGTGAACCGATACTACCTTCGTTCAATCGAGATTCCTGCCACACATTTATAATGTTACAAATCATTGTATGTAGAAATTCTACTTTTGTCTGCATTTTCTGCTTAATAGTTGCATTCTTTCAGTTATCGAAATTCTGTGAATCAATTAGTCAGTCAACTAGGAGAAAGTCTGTTACTTAATACACGGAACTCATGGAGGATTTTCGTGTTAAATTGTGCTAGACTTATGCTCTGTCTAGCAGTGGATATTAAATTATAAACTGTATAGAACTGCATTAAATTTATATGCCTACGTTGTGTATAAGCGAATGTTATGCAGGCAACATAATATTATGTCCTCGTTGTTCGCAGATTCAGTTTAGTTGGATTGATATAATGGTCCATAACCATTTAGGCATAGCTTTCTCATTACCGATTCTCTAACCTGACTTATCGTTGCTTTCTCCGCAGGCTAGATAGCCTGGAACTGGTCATGGATACAGAATTGATTTAACTTATTTACCGGTTACATCCGTGTGGCCTTTGGTGACTCTGGACTAAACAGTGCATTATACGGACCAGAAGTCATTACATGCTCACAGCGGCGTGTATAGGGCCTACCAATAGGGTGGGTAGGGAGAACGATCTCCCACGGTTGCCAGAAGAGGCGGTTTAACGTTTTGGACATAAACTGCGGGGGGGGCGTTGATTTCCGATATTATTATTAAGGCGGGCAATACGAAAATTACTACAATTGGCCAGTGGGGGGTTGTGCTCCCATTCCAGGTGTAGGGATTAGACGCCACTATGCTTAATATCGAACAATATATGGGGCGCGGTGGTGTAGGGGTATGTTCGGTGCCTTGCAGCCGGAGGGTTGCGGGTTCGAATCCACCTCAAGGGGGTATGTTTGGTGCCTTGCAGCCGGAGGGTTGCGGGTTCGAATCCACTTCAAGCCGCCGCGTAGGGACGCCTGGGCAAGTCCTTCACTCGCAATTGCTCATGCGCTTCGGCGTGAAACTCCGATTCAGTGTCCGCGCTGTAGTCGGAAGCGCCTCTGAGTAGAAATCTTGAAGGGGCGCTATATAAATATCTGAAATGAATGAATGAATGAATGAATTTAGTGATGATAAGCAGCTATTAATTTATGCTTAAATGTCCCAGTAAAGTCTTATATATGAATGTTGCTATTGACGATGTTCATCTTATTCGTCCTTATTTGCAATAGTAATTGTAATTGTAATTGAACATTTATATAGCGCCGCTCAAAAATCAGCAGAGCAATTTATTTACCTAAATTATTGACAATGCTACCATACCTGTGCGTTTTCTTTCTGATCACACTTGCAACTTTGTTTCGTCTGACGGACTCCGATGTTGCGATGTAGCTTATGTAGTAAGTCGAGTCGACCTCGAATGAAGAGATCGTTTCGGAATCTGTAGATGACCGGCATTTCTGGCTGCTGGTTTTCTTGCTCCGCTCTGCTCGACTGAAGCTTATGAAACCCGTAGAGGTTCAACTGACGCACGAAGCTGCCGAGGTTCTTAGTCTTGAAGACTGAGCTCGCCGGATCGAGGCACTCCCTCTTGAACTGGTCCGGTCTGACGAGCACTGTTCTTCCGCTTTCGTCCCATGCGATCGCTCCTGACTTACAGGCTTTGATGATCTGGTAGAGCTTCCAGGGAAATCGGTTTGCGGACTGAAGCGATTTGACGAGGCTCTGGTCTTCTTTCGTTGCAGGTATAGTCTTGCTCATTGTCAACACTTGCTGTTCCAGATAACTGACCGTATTTGTCGCCGTAACACCCAACTGTATCTGTGCATTCATAATCACCAGTTTAAATCTATTAAGTTTCGATAAAAGATTCATAATTAGCCTACTCAAGCATCTAGAATCTAAGAGTAATAGTGACACATTCGCCGCTCAGTTTGCGCTGCATCAACAAAACTAAAGCGAATGAAAAATCGATTTTAGGGGAGAAAAATCCTGAGGTAACCTTGCAAAGGCTTCAATGCTGCCTTTATAATTGTGAAACGAGGGTGTCACTTTGACACAAATTATAGGTATTCATAAACCTGGGACTGTTATTACTCAGTAATAATAGTCCCAGAATCAACGCACAGTTCGTGGCATTCAAACCAAGATCAAAGAGTGCGAAGGCCAAGAAAGAGTTAACAAAATCAATCTGTTTCTCTGTCAGAAAAATGACCAGCGACTTCAAGTTAGCCAGCCTACTTGTACGTGAGGAAGGGTGACCGTTTCGTTGGCCATGGGAAACGCTGAACTATTTGCCTCAGATAACATTTTAATGATTTTATGTCCCATGGAAACTTACAATCACCGACCATTTGAGCCAAGGCGCAGTGCTTCTGCGGCGGAAGATTCCGCCCCGCAATGCATGAAGAAATTACTTCTGAGGCGGATAGTTTTTAACATGTTATCTAATGACGACACCAACCCTAACCCTGACCCTAACCGACCGTCACAACGCCTAACCTGACCCTAACCGACCCTCAAGAGGCCTTACCTCACCCTATCCGACCCTCACGACGCCAAACTGATAAAAAGTAATGCATTTTGAACAATGTGCATGCGCCGAAGGTTACGCTTGGCAAAGGTCTTCCGCCGCGGAATTGTGTCAAAAATATTACTTTTTGCGGCGGAAAATTCCGCCGCAGAAGAAGTATCAATTGCCAAATCACTGGAATGTAAAAATGCAAGTTAACGTCAGCTTAACTGGATAATGTAAGAATAAATACTCTACCTGAAAATTGTTCGAGCAGACTCGCTTCAACAAATGTATCAAAGCATAATACGTGCATCACATCTCAACTGAAATATTTTTAATCGGTTTTTAATTTTAAAATCTTTGTATTATTATGAACTGACTTCGTGCGAGAACGTCATTTCGCATGACGTCATGACTAAATAGACGAATAAAAAGCCACCATATAATAAGTAAGTAAGTAAGTATAACGTCATTACTCCGTTAGCAAACGCACAAATGGACATTGAAATAAAATGTAAAATAACACATAGAAGTAATAATAATGTACAGTAAAATAATGAATAGTAGGCCTGAAGTTATAACATATACTGTGCGCGCTTAGCTTTCGACTCGTGCTTTATAAATTTTGGATTTACGATTAGGCCTACGTGTGTAGATATTATGCGAATCATGGGCCAGACCATTTGGAACGACCTTCCATTGTAGCTACGTTTGCTACTAAGAACAAATTCCTGGTCTTGTACTCGATCATCTCTGAAAACCGTTCTTTTCAGCCGCGACTGGGCCGGTAACGCCTCTGAATAGGCATCTTGAAGGGGCGCTATATCAATATTATTTTGATTAGCTGGTGAAGCATTTAGACTCTGTGATAATAACTATATAGCCTAAACCTCATATCTGATATAGGGGTTGCCAGTAAAAGACTAGGCGCGATAATGGACTATAGAACCGTCAGTGTTGTTCAGTAATTGAAATAGGCTACATGTGTTTGAATTAGGCTACGTAATTGAATTACAAGTCCAGTAATTGTAATTATTGTATTTCAATTACAATTTTGCATGTAATTTGTAATTGAATGAAGTGTCAATTACGAATTACTTTCATAAAGTTAGCAAAGATGCCAGCCTGCCGGGTTGACGTGGGCCACCCGTTTAATTGAATAAACTGCTCTTCATTATGACTTCATGGCAACATAAATGTCAAAATTATTCTATCCTTACACCTGTCTTTCAGTCTTACAGCACACTTTGATAGACCTCAAGGGCAATGGCTGACCTTCATTATCAGACTATCCATGCAGTCATGCACTCATTCTTAGCTAGCTTACTGCGGCTGCCTACAGAAAACAGAGCTTCCATCTTCAGCTCCAGTTAAACGTCTCTTTAGCACTGCTGGACGAATTATTGATTCACTCACCCAGGCTCAATCAACCGAGTTCTCTAACAGACTATCATTTTGATAAACTTCTACTAAAAATCAACTACACTCTAACTTATATTAAAGGATCATAATTGCAAATCGTATTTTGGATACCTCACAAACATATAATACAACTGAATGTAGGCCCCTATATATTATTACAATTTACAGGACATTGGTCCATTGGATGTTTTATTTAATAATTAGAGTGAATTAAAAATTATCGAAGAAATATCTAAACCATTTGCCAATTTAAAAAAAATAATTGAAAATTAATTGGTAATTGAATTACAATCAAAATGTTAGTGTAATTCAATTACTTTCATAATACAGCCTCTCTCCATAGGCGACATCATCCAGAGCCTTTCCATAGGTGACTGCATACAGCGCCTCTCCATAGGCGACAGCATACAGCCCCTCTCCATAGGCGACATCATCGAGAGCCTCTCCATAGGCGACATCATCCAGAACTTTTCCATAGGTGACTGTATGCAGCGCCTCTCCATAGGCGACAGCATACAGCCCCTCTCCATAGGCGACATCATCCAGAGCCTTTTCATAGGTGTCTGCATACAGCGCCTCTCCATAGGCGACATAATTCAGCCTCTCTCCATAGGCGACATCATCCAGAGCCTTTCCATAGGTGACTGCATACAGCGCCTCTCCATAGGCGACAGCATACAGCCCCTCTCCATAGGCGACATCGTCGAGAGCCTCTCCATAGGCGACATCATCCAGAACATTTCTATAGGTGACTGTATGCAGCCCCTCTCCATAGGCGACATCATCCAGATCCTTTCCATAGGTGACTGCATACAGCGCCTCTCCATAGGCGACAGCATACAGCCCCTCTCCATAGGCGACATCATCCAGAGCCTTTCCATAGGTGACTGCATACAGCGCCTCTCCATAGGCGACATCATCCAGAGCCTTTCCATAGGTGACTGCATACAGCGCCTCTCCATAGGCGACAGCATATACAGCCCCTCTCCATAGGCGACATCATCCAGAGGCTCTCCATAGGCGACAGCATACAGCCCCTCTCCATAGGCGACATCATCCAGAGCCTTTCCATAGGTGACTGCATACAGCGCCTCTCCATAGGCGACATCATCCAGAGCCTTTCCATAGGTGACTGCATACAGCGCCTCTCCATAGGCGACAGCATATACAGTCCCTCTCCATAGGCGACATCATCCAGAGGCTCTCCATAGGCGACAGCATACAGCCCCTCTCCATAGGCGACATCATCCAGAACCTTTCCATAGGTGACTGCATACAGCGCCTCTCCATAGGCGACAGCATACAGCCCCTCTCCATAGGCGACATCATCCAGAGCCTATCCATAGGCGACATCATCCAGAGCCTTTCCATAGGCGACATCATCCAGAGCCTATCCATAGGCGACATCATCCAGAGCCTTTCCATAGGCGATTGCATACAGCGCCTCTCCATAGGCAACAGCATACAGCGCCTCTCCATAGGCGACATCATCCATAGCCTCTCCATAGGCAACTGCGTACAGCGCCTCTCCATAGGCGACATCATCCATAGCCTCTCCATAGGCAACTGCGTACAGCGCCTCTCCATAGGCGACATCATCCAGAACCTTTCCATAGGTGACTGCATACAGCGCCTCTCCATAGGCGACAGCATACAGCCCCTCTCCATAGGCGACATCATCCAGAGCCTCTCCATAGGCGACAGCATACAGCCCCTCTCCATAGGCGACATCATCCAGAGCCTTTCCATAGGTGACTGCATACAGCGCCTCTCCATAGGCGACAGCATACAGCCCCTCTCCATAGGCGACATCATCCAGAGCCTCTCCATAGGCGACATCATCCATAGCCTCTCCATAGGCAACTGCGTACAGCGCCTCTCCATAGGCGACAGCAAACAGCGCCTTTAAATTGGCGCCATCATTCAGAACCTTTCCACAGGCGCAGCATCCAGCGCCTTTAAATAGGCGATATCATCCAGAGCCATCTTCCATCGGCTGCAGCAATAAAATTGCTGTCACTCACGGTACTTGTCCGTGGAATCGACATCGTCTCAACAAGGGTCGTGGACATGTTATCCGGATTTATGGTATCCGAAGCATCAGGGTTACCCGAGGTTTTCGGAATCCGGAAGCCTGGGCGTAAACGCGATTGCAACCTAGTATCTATAGTAGTCTGACTGTGGTACTGTACACAATCTACAGGAACAACTGAAGATTGTCATGAGCTCTTCCTGTGAAACTCTATCCACGTCAAATACTTTCACTAGGGGCTCCGTGAAATAGTCGCTGGCCTCTGCTATCAAAACCGAAATTGCAGTATATATGAGAGCAATGAGTACGTGGCGGGGCTTAATTACAGCTTGTCTAACCGTATTTTCTCTCTTCCTCCGACATCTGTCGAAGCCGAGCTCACGTTTTCAGCTGCAGGTCTTCTGTGTACGAAGATCCATTCCCAGTTGCGTGATAAGACTCTGGACCAGTGGCGTAACGAGGGGGGTCAGAGGGAGCGGCCGCAAGGGGGCGCAAAATTAGCTTTGAGTGTTAAGTACTATGCGACAGAAATTGTATTGTTGAATTCAATAATAATATTCAATAATTAAATTTAAAACAAGCACAACTTGGTTATCAGTTTAAAATGTGGCAAGAATAGGGCCTATATTCTAATTAAGATTCTAGTTATAGTCAGCGACGTAGCAAGTTGTAATACCTATCATGTAGAGTTTGTAAACCCGTCAAAAACCGATGTATTCACTTTATATGGAAACGATAAATCATACAAATGCTTATATACTTCCAAGTAGCGAGAGTAAGTAGTGCAAGGCTCACTGGCATCACAAGAAACATCACATCAGACTAGTCAACAATGTCCAACAGGTCCTTGAACTTACCAATGTTAGTTTCATTGATCATCTTCCTGGTGGAAATGTCAGGGCATGATTTTTGGAGATGAAAGGCTGTGTAAAATATGACCGGAAACTGATCAGAAATATCATGAATCAAGATAAATGAATCCTGTTTCTCATCCAAAAAGTTAGTATAAAATATCAATTGGAGTGGCAGTGCAGGATGTGATACGAGTAGCCTATCACATCCTGCACTGATATGATTATGTATTAGGGCAGCGGATTTTAATAATTAATCGATTAATCGCTAAAAAAATTCATCGATTAATCATGTCTTGTTCTATTAATTTTCTTACTTAATTCATGATGTCGAGTGGCCCATTTCTGGAGTAAAGAATATGGCGAACAACGATAAGATGAAACTTCTGAGTGGAAAATTAAGCGAGAACTTTGCAGTTAAGGTAAATGCTGATAGAAGAGTTGAAGATGGCGACAAAATGAACTGTTTTCATTGCAATAAACCGTGGTCCAAAGACTCCAAACACATCGCTGACGTAGGCCTATCACCTTCAGCATGTGGAATGATTGAATTTTTAGTAGAATGAACGTAGTAACTGACTCAGTGACTAGGCCTATAGATGTCTTTCACGCTTTACGTAACATATATCAAATTAATCGAATTTAATCGATTAATCGAAGTTTAATTTTGGAGATTAATCGATTAATTTGTTTAAATCAGTACCAGCCTTAATATGTAGGCTATGTGTGTTTGTTTGCTCACCATGTTTGTTTGTTTGGTTGTTTGTTTGGTTGTTTGTTTGTGTGCCTTAACATCGTTCACGACTTCCGCCTCTGCAACAGCAGAAAGGTCTTCTTTACTAGAACCGATTCTTAGTTTGCTAGTTGCTATGGAAACTAGAGAGTGACATGGGGAGATGATCTCATCCCCATCCCCGCCCCGCAACAAGTAAGTCTTCCCCATCCCTGCCCCATCCCCGCCCCATCCCATCCCTCCCCGCAGGGTTTGTCCCCATCCCCGCCCCATCCCCGAAGGTTTTCTCCCCATCCCCACCCCATTCCCGCAGGACGACATCGCATTCCCCGCAAAAGTTTACACCAATTAAAATTTAAAAAATATTTTTTAGCTTACACAGCTATTTGTATTGCTGACTTCATTAGTCTGTAATTGTCTTATCGACAGTTTGTATTAACCAAGTCTTGACCATTTCTGACTAGAAGGCTTCAGGAAATAAGAAAATCTCCTTATCAATTCTCAAGTTCTTAACATCACCCGGGTTTCTTGCCGGCTCATTCCCATTACCGCGGTATTACCGCGAGAGTAAACCCTATTACCGCGGTAATACCGCAATTGTTGTCCCCATTACCGCGGTATTACCGCAATTGTTGTCCCCATTACCGCGGGATTTACCGCGGTTACCGCGGTTTCCCCGCGGGGAAATTCCCCATGTCACTCTCTAATGGAAACACCAGAAATGTTGGTGATGTTCACCAATGGGCCCGTTGTTCATGGTGTCCGTGTGAATAAGGGTCGGCATTTCGACCTCATTGACCTCAGTAGGGTCAGGGTCGTGACAAAAACCGGCCTCAACAGAAATATACCTGTTCCTGGCGAAGATGAACTTCCGGAGGCAGCGCTGGACGGTCGCAGCCTCTTCCATCGGTTGAACTCGACGAGAAGATCGGGCCGTATCCTGCGTCGAAGTATCCACAAAGGGCCTCTTGTAAAGGAGACATAACCAACGAAATATGATCTCTCAGTTATCAAGCACATTCAAGCGCAGCCAAAAACTCGCAAAATAATATTATAGCAAACAATGGCAAAAATCTGCGATCGTCAGATCCAGCCGTAAGAAAAGACAGACAATGACGATGACGTCATCAACACTGAGGCGGGCGGAAACCGAAAAACATGGACTCCTATAATTTATTATAACGTCATCGCTAGAAAAAGTTGCAAATCTCTTTTAATAATAGTGTAGTGGTAACATCATAGAGATGTATAATATATAAATATATCACTAGAGCCCGCATCCGCCATCTTTTTTGAAGTTGGTGACCCCGAGCCCGCTAACGTGTAACCATAACGGCCTTGACCCAGAGCCAGCTCAAAATGGCGACCCGATCGAAAGTTAAATTGTGTAGTGTGTGGATGCGGCAACTTATTAAAGCCCGAAAACGAGGCCGCTGGAATATTATTTAATCGATAAGTTGTTATTTTGTGTTATACTTTTTGCAAGTCGTAAGCTTTGAAAAGAAATTAAACAGTCTCGCTTAAGCTTGACTGCGTCCATGAATTTCAACCAATCAAAACGCGTCATTTCAATTTAAATTAACTGCGGAACTCTCGATGAGGTGTTATTATATCTATGGTTGTGGCTTCAAAAATTAGCGAAGGGAATATACGTCATGTTCCCTCTAGCGATGATAATAATACCTCATTGGGTAACATCGTAATCGTAATCGTAATCTCCAAACTTCTAAAGCGCCACTCGAAAGCCAAGCGCAGGGCACCAGCTTATTCACGAGCGCTGCGTCTAATCAGAGGGGTTGTCCAAAAGAGTAGTCCGAGGGAGGTCCGAGTCCGGTTTCCAGGGGATCAGAGAGGGCACAGCAGATGTTAAGGCGGGTGTCTTTTAGGTCGAGGATTGGAAGGTACAGAATCAGATGAGTCAGGATAAGAGTTCTTGAAAAGCAGAGACTTTAGTTTCGAGTGGAAAGCCTTGGGGGTGATGGATAGAGGAGCCTGAGGCAGATGATGGTGGATGATTGGCGATGATGGTGGAGGAACCGAAAAAGTGCGGAATTCAGGAGGTAGATCGTTCCAGAGACGCGGCGCAGTGTTGGATATTGCTCGGTTGGAGAACTTGAGATGAGTAGTGACCGGGGGTCTAGAAAGAGTGAGAACGGAGGATGATCGGGTAGAACGGGTTGGCTGGATGGTGAAGAGTTCGCGGAGATATCTGGGCTGGGAGTGTTGTAGGGAGTTGTAGGTTAGTGATAGGACTTTGAAGTGAATTCGCTCTGGGATTTTTAACCAATGGAGTGATTTGAGGATTGGAGTGATGTGATGATGCTTGGGCGTTCTGGTGACGGCTCTGGCTAATGAGTTTTGGATGAGCTGCAGACGCTTTAGTTGGGTGGCTTCCGCAGCTGGGATCGCTTCCAAAGGTTCACTCAGCCCATCATTTGCGAGATGGCGCGTTGGTAAAATGAGATGTAGGACGTGATGGGCGCCTTGCATGGATGCCGTATACAGTTAAATTCAACTCCTGTGATAACTTGTGATCATCCGTTCATACTGATTGGTAGGCCTAATCATACTGCGTAATTGTCAGTTTTAAAATATTAAACAAAGAGTGGGGCGCGGTGGTGTAGGGGTATGTTCGGTGCCTTGCAGCCGGAGGGTTGCAGGTTCGAATCCACCTCAAGCCGTCCGCGTAGGGACCTTGAGCAAGTCCTTCGAGCACAATTAATAATAATAATATTAATTTTACTTTATTGAAACAATCCGGTTGACACATCGCAACCGGTACAGTTTACAGTTATGCAATTGAAACAATTAACAGGAACGCAAATGACAGAAGACATAAATCTTAACTACTAACAGAACAGACAGCTCTGCAATACACGGCGCTAATAGCAGCCTACAAAGCATGTTCGCCCTAAGGGGGCTCGCACTCGGTACCTCTCGCTCTCAACGCCAGATGTTATCCAATGCGCTATCGGGCCCCTGCAATATAATTGCTTCTGCGCCGCCGAAGATCAGTTGTATTGTATTGTATTGTAGTATTATTATTATAAGTTTAGGCGCTCTATAAATGACAGTCTAGAAATAAAATAATAATAATAATAATAATAATAATAATAATAATAATAATAATAATAATAATAATAATAATAATAATAATAATAATAATAATAATAATAATAATAATAATAATAATAAAATTAGAGCTTCAGATTTGTCGAGTTAACGATTAGGATTACTAACTTACTAACATTCAAAAATATGAAATCTATGTTTACGCGCAACCGGAACTGGAAGCTGCGAAAATCTATATTCGTTGTCTTTCCTTTACAAGTTTACCAGTTGAAGGTGTAGGGTGAGTTACGGAGTGTTAATAAAATTTGTAAAAAATAGTAACTATTTGGATCTATTTTAACTTCATATCAGTACCGTTTAACTAAACTGTCACCATTAAATTTAAATTTAAATTGCTGCTGAATATTACAACTGTTTAGTGCGGATGCGAGAAGATTAAATCCATGTTGAGAGTAAAACAGGTGGCATGGCTGCGCTTAAATTCAGAACCTAGTCAAATTTGCCTACTGCCTTGGAAACTAAAAGTGCAAAACGTTTGTCTGGAAACAGGACCCAAAAATAAATCGTAGCCGTAAACGCCAAATTTTTAAGGCGCTGCTCAAAAGCTAAGCGTATGGCATCGGCTTATTCAAGGGCGCTGCGTCGAGTCAGAGGGGTTGTCCAGAGATGTCAACATTGAAGATCCCAGTCCGTTTACGTTTTTGGTATTATTAGGAATCCACAATCGGTAACTAGTGACAAAAGAACACGTTGAATATTTCCCGTCACGTGTGCTTGCCCGGATGCTATACAAATAAATAGTGTTTTCCCTAAATCCCTAAGTTTAAGCTCTTCATTTACCCTCTATGACTAGCCCTTACTCTTCCTCCCCTAAGATCCTCTGATAAGCAATAACTTCTCCCATTCAATTCTTTGCTTGTATATATAAATTTGTTTGTTTTTGTCTGAATGTATTAATCTTGCCATGTACTGTGCATTTCCTAGTGCTTCTCAAAAAAGAATATTCTTACTTACTTAAGGAGTATGTGAAGAATTGAAATTTGGTTAACAATTGTTATGGTTAAGTGTCAAATTGAGATAAATGACCCAGTTCCTACTTTGTAATACTGCCAACGTACTGAAAACTGATGCAAAACTCTTCTAGTTACAAAAACCTGATGTTCATTGTTGAAAAAGTTTTATGATCCATATTAAAATAATTACGACATGATTGTAGCTGTGTGCATCAAACTATGTGGATTAAAATAGAAATAATATAAATTCTAAAGTTGGGTAATTAAGGGAATGATGTAAATTTTGTGTAAATTAAAAGTATTGCATTGTTTTTGACCTAGAAGATTTGTTGTGTATCAGTTTTGGATGAATGGTAACAAAACCACTCTTAACCAGTGAAGACAGTGGCCCGGGTCGGGAACGCCTCTCATTTTGAGTGGCGCTATATAAATACTCAATTACAATTATGAAATTGTATGACAAATTTGCTCCTTAATGGGAGTGTTCTGAGTTTTGTTTAGTGGATGATTTGTTGTTTGTTTTAGAAACGTTAACCCGTCTTTAAACGCTTTAAGTGCGCAATCCCTGAACCACTTCCAAGATGGTCAAGGAAGACAGAACAGCATGGAAGTCCGGCTACTTCGTCAAGATGACGGTATGTTCATTTTTTTACTGTTTTAGGCAAAGAGTTTTCTGCTTTCTACCATATAATTGAAAATATACCATGGAATTCAGAAATCCAGTTAACCTTGGACTGTGCTTAACACTGTAACGACAAGAGTGTACTAAAAGCCACTGGGCAACAAATTTGTTGTTGAAGTGTTGTAACTAAGCTAAAAATTGATTGAGTGAGCAACAGAGTTTCTGTGCACGTGTTACAGTTATTCAGCAAAGATGTGTAAATCTTCTGGACAGGCAATATACAGAATAGCAGGAGTACCATTAAGGGATGCCTAGTCATCAGATAGTGATATTATACTAAGAATTACTGTTATTAAAATATTGTTGATAACATTATGAATACTATAATTTTTTGTTTACCAAATACTAATACATTTACTAGTGTAAGTCATGAGTAACCAGTAAACTGATGCGGAAAAACACGCTCCTTAGATCCACTCTTGGGACTTTGGAAAGTTGCAATTCATTGTTTTCTGTGGATTGCGACTTTCTGTCCAGCAACTTTACGTTGTTCAGTCGAGAGTGCTTGAGTCATAAGTGTGTGAGATTAATATACCTCCTGTGAATGGTTTCTGGTTTAAAGATGGCTTCAGATGTGCTGCAGTTCTGGCAGTATATCAGTTGCTATTGTAAATCTTTAAATGTGACCTTCACAGTGGACAATTATACAGTGTTTAATGACATCTTGTGGCCACCAGGGCTGTTGTCATCAATTAGTTTACTTTTTCTTATACAGACATGTTTTAGTGATATTTAAAATGTTCTACTTTGCTCATTTGTGTCTATCTCGGATTAAAAGAATAGCATGAGAATAACCTCAATTCAACAGAATTCATTCTTGTAAAAGATACTTTTTGCTAATACCTTAAGGTAATGGGACATGTGTGTCTTGTATTAGCAAGCTGTTGTAGAATGATTCCTTTTCTACAAAGGTTGATGTGTTGAAATTTAAGACTTATGTTATATTTTTCAGGAACTTATGGATAATTTTCCAAGATGCTTCATCGTTGGCGCAGACAATGTAGGTTCCCATCAGATGCAGAAGATCAGAATTGCTCTAAGAGGAATTGCAGGTATGCAAACATTGGATCAAATGAAGCCGTTCTTCTGAAAATGCGTAATTATGCTTTTTAACATAATTATGCTTTTAATTAATTACACAAGTAAAAGGCACAGTTAGTACAGGAGATAAATTTACCTGATTTTCAAAATTAGTTGTTGCCAAGTTATGATGATGCCAATTATATGCAATATCAAATATCAATTGAAATACCTTTTTTTCAATATTGATTCAAAAAGCGACTATAACCTTTGTTTTTTTGCTTAGTTGTTTTGATGGGCAAGAACACCATGATGAGAAAGGCAATTAGAGGGCACATGGAAAACAACCCAGCCCTTGAAAAGTAAGTTGTTTTCCACAGAAATTTTACTTTGTTTACATATAAGAAAATTGTAATGGTAGTATGGTGTAATGTAATCGATGCATAATTTTCTTTTTTATATGTAATTTTCTTGCATCCATGCTATATTATATAAAACCTATATGAAGAGCCCTGGGGGAGTATGAAGTATTGGCAACTTCATTTTTCTTAGCCCTGGCATAGGAGTGCTATAGTCCGTCAACTCCTTTGCCATCTCGTCTCTCACTGACTGTATGGTCATTATAGCAGAGTTGGCTAAGGGGTGCAGCTGGAGCAGAAATCTTGAGCCTCGATGCAAATTTCTGCCCTAGACTCCCGACCTCTCAGTTGACAGTCCAGGATGCTGACCACTAGGCTGTCGCACACCCCGTATATACACATGCAGTTAAAGTACATTTTCTGTTTGACATTTCAGGCTGCTTCCTTTTATCAAGGGAAATGTTGGTCTGGTTTTCACCAAGGGAGAACTGTCTGAAGTACGCAAGATCATTCAGGAGAACAAGGTGGCAGCCCCAGCTAAAGCCGGAGTCATTGCTCCTCTGGATGTGACAGTTCCAGCCCAGAACACTTCTCTGGGACCTGAGAAGACTTCCTTCTTCCAGGCCTTGGCTATTCAGACCAAGATCTCAAAGGGAACGATTGAAATTCTGGTATGTTGTTTGCAGTTTCTATTCTGTCAGTTTGCTAAAATAGTTAAAATGATTTGACATGTTGCTGATTTTAAAGTGTATTTTACGGTGCTTTTGTGTATGTTAAATGTTTAGCGCTAATTTTCCAATTAGAGCAAGTAGGTTATAGGTTTCTGTTTGAAGCAAAGTGGTATATCTAATTTTTTTCTTTACATATTGACACAGTGAACGCGAGGTAAGAGTTAACTCGTATTTCATTTTGTGGGTCAAGATGCACCCTGGCCTAGGGATGCCGTGCATTGGCATACGGGTGTCGCGCCCTGGTAAATGATCCCACGTTCAAAGTGTTAAACAGCTTTTTGCAAGTGGCTTTTGGTAGTCAGATGAAGCTCAGAAGATGTAATTTTTCAATTAAAAAATAAATGAATTCCTGAATGAATTGAAATTCTGCAATCTAATAATCTATTTGTTTTTTTTAGAACGACGTGAAACTGATCAAGGCCACTGAGAAAGTTGGAGCATCTGAAGCCACTCTTCTGAACATGTTGAACATCTCACCCTTCACCTATGGGCTACAGATTCAGATGGGTACAAACACTACTGAATTTTCTCTAGTCTTTTTGGAGACCAATAGTAAATAGCATTCAGTCTACAAGTGAAATTGGTGAAAATAACTAAGGCGTTTGATTGTGTATACATATCTGGACTTTTATGAAGTGCATTTGAGGAACCCATCAAAAGTGATGTGAATATGGCTGACTAGGGGGCCTGAACAGGTGTGTCAGAGGACCTGAACAGGTGTGTCGTAAAATAGCGGGAAAAAGTAATTTGAGGAGAGTTTTAAGGGATCTCGATGGGAAGGTGTGTCAGAGGGATTGACTAACGTGCGAGAGTACACAGTGCAGGCACGTTGACATGTGGCGCGAGGAACCAGAAGATCTCCACGGGCGGATGTACGAAGCAATCAGTTATCCGACTGAGCTGAAACCGTTACAAACATGCTTACATAATGTCTGATGGTGCAGAGCCAACCAGTGATTACTTGATTCACATTAATTGAAAATCTTCACGTTGAGTATTTTGTGTTGTAGTGTATGACAGTGGCACGGTCTTTGATCTGTCCATTCTTGACATCACCGATGATGACATCAGAGCCCGATTCCTTGAGGTAATGTAATATGTGTGTATTAAAAAACATTTCTTGCAATAAGGCTGTTCGTGTAAGCGTATGAAATAATTTTTCTGTGCCAGTATTGCTTTTGTTGCACGTGTTGTTTTTACTAGTCTGATGGTTGAAATGTGATTCCCCATTTTTGTATGGCTTAACATAGAGGACACCATCTTAACACTTTAACTGTGAGTGTGTACTAGGAGCTACTGGGAAACCAATGCATCTCGTTGTTTAAGTGTCTATAATTTTTATGGTAATTTTCCCTGCCAGGGCAGAAATTTGGTTTGAGATTCTGGCTCCACATGTGCTCTGTACCCAACTCGGCTATGAGTACACTGTCGTTGGGAAGATCAGGTGTCTGGGAAGATGCCTTGTTTTGTTTGTTTCAGTGCATTACGCTTGCCATGTAAAGTATTGCGCCTTTGCTAGTGCTTCTCATTAAAGAATTTACTTACTTACTAATCCCTCAGATAAACTGAAACGGTGTTGGGTTCAGGTTTTGACCCCATTTTTCAGTTGTTTCATGAGGTAAATGTTGACATAATTTTTAAAAGTGGGATGTGCATCTTTTCAGAGATTGTGTTTGTGGTCAATTGGTTTTAGGGTGTAAGCAATATCACAAGCCTGTCGCTTGCCATTGGTTATCCAACCCTCGTCTCCGTTCCTCACTCCATTGTCAACGGCTTCAAGAACTTGTTGGCTGTAGCTGCAGCCACAGACATTGAATTCAAGGAAGCTGAAACAGTGAGTTTTCTGTTCTATTTGAGAATGTAAACTCGGCTTATAATGTCATGTCATCTTTGTATTGATTTACTCAAAAAGATACAAAACAAATTTGGTCTAAAACTGATTTGTTGATTCTATAACGTATTTTATTTGTCAACTGTTGAAACGTAAATTGTTCAATATAGAAAAGTATGGAATGATTTAAGACGGGGGTTGCGTGTGGTAATTTTACGTTGATTTTTGTATGTGACAGGACAGTATGTTCTTCACTCTTAACCTAGATGACTAGGTTCAGATCCAGGGCAGAAAGATATTTCTATATTTTTTTCCATCAGCACCACTATTGCATTTTTGTATATAAAATAAGTGAATCAACTGCACACTGAAGATGAGAGGACTGTCAAACCTAATATGTTAATATTGCACTTCATGGTTGCCTTCTACGTTTAACTTAGAAGGTTGAGCGTTCTAGTGTTTAGTTTTGACAATGGCTGATATTTCTCTTTCATGACTGCCTTCTACAGCTTTTAACTTGGGAGACTGAGCTTCCTTCGTATTGCTTAGTTTCAACAATGGTTCCATATTTACTATGTACTTCAGTTGTAATTCGGGGGCTTGTTTGTAATTGCAGTTGAAGGAGTTCCTCAAGGATCCATCTAAGTTTGCAGCTGCCGTCGCTGCTGCTGCTCCAGTAGCTGCTGCAGCTCCTGCTGCCGCTGCCAAGGTGGAGGAGAAGAAGAAGGAAGAGAAGAAGGAGGAGTCGGAGGAGGAAGATGACGACATGGGTTTTGCTTTGTTCGAATAAGTCTAGCCGCAGAAATCTGTTTGCCAGCGTTGAAGCATTTGTCTGTCAATCGACAGTTGGAACTTCCTTGTCAGCCAGTTACGTGGTAACTGCGTTGTTTAATAAAAATATTTAAAGTCAGAATGATATGGTGTTTCTGTTTTATACCTTTAGCTGTGAGCCTGGATAGGGAATTCACTAAATGCGATTAAATAATCTTTAGGAAAACAAGATTTCCAGCTGAACAAATTATGAAATTTAGCAGAATGTATTTTATTAATTGTAGGGCTGAATTGAAGATGCCTTCATGAGTTTCTTTAGCACCTCCGTGAGTTTCTTGTAGGGCTCTATATAAATTCTGTATACATACATGAATGAGAGTTCTTATTGCCTATGTAATGTCAAGACAATGCAAGCTCGCTGACAAGAGCAGTAGTACATGTAGGAGGAATTGAGTTATGGACCCCGGTTCTTTTTGTCTCTCAGCCTCTCCGTTTGCTCCGAAAAATGTCGTGGGTTGCTTTTAGTATAGCCATTTGTCCGATTAGAAATCTCAAATTGAGTATGCAAACGTACTGCCAAAGTGCATGCAGTGGTGTTTGTTGTCCGTTTTTTCTGTAATACTGGTGTACTCTACCTCCCTGGCCATCTCCATATCCCTGTTAACAATGAGCTGATGGAACAAGCTCTTTGATATATTGCCATCTATCTGGTGTTTATTTTTATCTTGTCCAAGACTTGGTCCTGTATAAAATACCTACAGTATGTTTGTTCTGACCTACTCTTCACGAAATCCCATCTTGCCTACATGTAGGTCTAAAATTTAATTTAATTGAATATTACTACTACCAGCTACTGTAATAACAGTAAGCAGCTAACATTGTAGCCTAGTACAGTGTACAACTGTACATGTACCAAACTGAATGATAGGTCTAATCTGCATCAAAGAATAGCTCATATTGGTCTACCAAGGAAGCCAATAACGAGACTAACCTTAATTGTAATACATGTAGTAAAGAATACTGGTTAACGGATATAACATGGCAGTAATAGCCATCCAATAATTTACCAACTACATGGTAGGCTTAATACACATTAAGGAATTGGGAGAAAGCTAGTGCCTTTCTGGAAGCCAGTACATGTATATCCATTTCCATTTAATGTTTCTGGCTCCATTTTGAACTTCCAAGTTATCACCAATGCACCATGCATCGTATGAAATGCATTGCAAAGGTGGGCTCCACTATTGAAATGTGGCTCTTCCGTGATCAGTTCGAAATGATGGCTATGAAGAGAAGGGAATTTGTGACCTAGCCAGCCATCTTAATTGCGGTTCTGCTTCATTTGAGGGCTAGGATTGCCAGTGTCTACAGAACTTCCATTGTATGACTTCAAGCTCATGGGAAAACTTGAAAGCTAGGCCTCCGGCCACCAGCAAGAAGTTTGCACTTCACTTCTGGCAGCCTATCTATCACGATTAGCATCAGCTTATAAATATAACTTAAAAGACTGTTTATCCAAATACATGTACATGTCCGTTTATAAAAATCTGTTGTATAGTAAATGTATTTTGAAATTCTAACAGTCTAGAAATATGCAGTTGCAGAAATACAACCATAGGCGGAGACTTTGGTCCTGGGTTTGGGGTGGACCGGTGAAGGAGCGGACGATCGGCGAGGCGCGCAGCGCCGAGCAGGGAGTTTGGAGAGGGGATGTGCCCCTCCCTATATGAATTTTTTTGAATTTCCACACTAATGGTAGCATTTAAAGCTGTCATCTGAACAACATTGCTCTATTATTTGAGTGCTGATAAGAACCAGCTGTCACTCGTAGCTATTATTATTTATATTCATGAAATATTTCAGAAATATTGGGGGATATAGGCAGCTCCGTCCCCTCCACCTCAAGTTTGGGGGGCCTTCCCCTATCCCCCCCTAAGTCTCCGCCCCTGAATACAACAGTTAATTTCAGTTGTGAAAACGTCAGATTCCGATCAGACCGATAAAGTTCTGTCATAGATTGGTCGCATGAGAAAGGATCGGAAGGTTAAGTTTAATGTTTTGGTTATATGCTAACTGCTAAGGGTCACGCACCCTAGGATCTAACACACAATCGCCTTCACTAAGGGATCTGTGGATGGTGGATAGAGTTTGGAAGTTGTTGCGATTCATAGCAGTGAACTGTGGACATGGACACATTTTAATTCAAGTAACAGTTTAACTGAAACGAACTAAATAGAAGAGTGAATATTAATTACTAATAAATATTATTTTACTAAAGCATCAAATTAATCAGTTGGCCTGTGTAAAATTAACTAAAGTTTAAGTGGAACCACATTATCAAGTCCCATTATGATAAACAGAAAGAATTGGAAGAGTTAGGGTTAGATTTTCAAATATTTATTTTTTAACGGCCACCCTAACTATAATTATTATGCCTATACATGACTTCTACCGGGATTTCCTTAGATCTCACGGGTGACTAGGCTATAGTGTGTCACTGCTAGCATGATAACCTTTAGTCACTAGACTATCCGGTCACCCAGTAGACCCAGACTATGCGTATGCTTAATTTATATAATAGCCTATACTATACACGCATGAAATGTAGGCTACTGTATATTATATAATATGGGTTACTGTAACAGTAGGCGTATGTGTGGCGTTGTGTGTAGGCTATAGGCCTACCTATGTCTACGTTAAGAGTTAGCAGCAGCAGCATTCAACAGCAGCAGATGATGATTATAAATACAAGGAGATGAGAGGCGACCCGCCCTCTAGCGTCAGCGGTGGTACATATCACCATTCTGGCGGCTTTCCCTCGGAGACCTGGCCGTCGACGTCTGCTGGCTTGGCTGCAGCAGTCCGGTCGTTGCGAGGTTCTTGTAGTAGAAGCGATTCTTGACCGGTTCCACCAACGGCAGTCGACCGAGCAGTTCCTTCTGACGTTCACGATTCGCTGGACGCACTTTCGGGCTTCCTCCGGCACCTTGCGTCGCCTCGTATTCATCAATAACGCCCATTGCCTGCAAAATAAAGCAATAGTAAAACTTAGGCCGTTCTGTAAAATATATAGCTCCAGTAGCTTGCACGCCATCGCCTAAGCAACAAGTGTATGATCAAAACGTTCAATTCCGCTTCTAGTCGGCTTGAAAAGCTCTTCCATAAATCATGGATCGCATCTTCGTATTTCGCAGTTAACAGGCGTATACCGTGTACCGGCCTAGGAAGTTCGTGCCTCTGTCATCCAGTAGTGTATTAGGCTAATTGGTGCCAGTGTCAGCGTGGATCATTCATTCATTCAGAGCATTGATATAGCGCCCTTCAAGAATCTACTCAGAACCGCTCCCGGTCCAGCCACGACTAAAAAAAAAAGACTTGAGGGACTTGTAGAACCCTGCCGGATGGCTCACAAGTAAAGAGCGGCGCTTAAGCGTGAGGTCATTCCAGATGGAAGGGCCCACCACCGAAAAAGCACGGCGCTGCCTAATAACCAAGCGAGCCCATGGAACCAGAAGCTCACCACTCGTCGTACAGCAAAGCGCCCGACGCGTTGCAACGTCATAGGCAGACGACAAGCCCTGATATATGCAGGACCTGCTGAATCTATGTGATGAGTGATTGGGTCCGTTCGTTTTTGCAGCCATGTTACTAGCGCCGTCATAGATACTTTAATGTGATTTAGGATATATGCGCATCACACACATAATGCATACATGTATCCAGGGCCGGATTAGCAACTGTGGTGGCCCTGTTGGGCCTGTTCAGTAAGACTGTGGGGGCCCAGGCCCAGCCCCATAGAATCACAACAAAAGGACACATCAAACATGTTATATTCAACGAATCAATATTCTTCTATTATTATAATTCGGTGAGACAGTGGGGGAGACGTTAGGTATCGCATTTCAGTAGAGATTTCTTCATTTTATATGACCAGAATGAAGATATGTGACTTTTATCTATACCAGTTACCACGGTGATAGTATGCGTCTAGTGTTAATTTTCATTCTCGGATTTTGCAGTAATCGGCCAAGATAAACGTGAAATTTCTCATAATTTTCTGTTGAACTATCTTCTAACTATAAAAGGATGCAATTTCAAAGCGATTCCTACATACTCAAAATTTTGACATTTTTCGAAAAACCTTGATGATTGTTAGTCCAGTGGTTTTTTCTGACAAAATATTTGACCTCGTCCAAACATGGTGATTTTAGGTGAGATAGTGGGAGACGTTAGGTATCGCATTTCAGTAGAGATTTCGTCATTTTATATGACCAGAATGAAGACATGTGACTTTTATCTAGGCCTATACCAGTTACCACGGTGATAGTAGGCGTCTAGTGTTAATTTTCATTCTCGGATTTTGCAGTAATCGGCCAAGGTAAAGATGAAATTTCTCATAATTCGTGTAGAACTATCCTCTAGCTATAAAAGGATGCAATTTTAAAGCGATTCCTACATACTCAAAATTTTGACATTTTTCGAAAAACCTTGATGGTTAGTCCAGTGGTTTTTTCTGACAAAAAAGTTTATGCACCTCGTCCAAACATGGTGATTTTAGGTGAGATAGTGGTTGGGGGACGTTAGGTATCGCATTTCAGTAGAGATTTCGTCATTTTATATGACCAGAATGAAGACATGTGACTTTTATCTAGGCCTATACCAGTTACCGTGGCCATAGGCGGCGTCTAGTGTTAATTTTCATTCTCGGATTTTGCAGTAATCATACAAGGTAAACAGTGAGGGGCAATTTCTCCATAAATTCTCTGTAGAACTATCCTCTAGCTATAAAAGGATGCAATTTTAAAGCGCATTCCCTACATACTCAAAATGGTGGTGACCCTGTTCGGCCTGTCGAAAAACCTTGATGGTTAGTCCAGTGGTTTTTTCTGACAAAAACATTTGACCTCGTCAAAACATGGTGATTTTAGGTGAGATAGTGGGGGAGACGTTAGGTATCGCATTTGAGTAGAGATTTCGTCATTTTATATGACCAGAATGAAGATAGGCCCTGACTTTTATCCATACCAGTTAGCCTACCACGGTGATAGGTAGGCGTCTAGTGTTAATTTTCATTCTCGGATTTTGCAGTAATCGGCCAAGATAAACGTGAAATTTCTCATAATTTTCTGTTGAACTATCTTCTAACTATAAAAGGATGCAATTTCAAAGCGATTCCTTCATACTCAAAATTTTGACATTTTTCGAAAAAACCTTGATGGTTAGTCCAGTGGTTTTTTCTGACAAAAACTTTGACCTCGTCCAAACATGGTGATTTTAGGTGAGATAGTGGGAGAGACGTTAGGTATCGCATTTCAGTAGAGATTTCGTCATTTTATATGACCAGAATGAAGATATATGACTTTTATCCATACCAGTTACCACTGTGATAGTAGGCGTCTAGACTAAGTGTTAATTTTCATTCTCGGATTTTGCAGTAATCGGCCAAGATAAACGTGAAATCTCTCATAATTCGTGTTGAACTATCTTCTAACTATAAAAGGATGCAATTTCAAAGCGATTCCTACATACTCAAAATTTTGACATTTTTCAAAAAAACCTTGATGGTCCAGTGGTTTTTTCTGACAAAACGTTTGACCTCGTCCAAACATGGTGATTTTAGGTGAGATAGTGGGGGAGACGTTAGGTATCGCATTTCAGTAGAGATTTCGTCATTTTATATGACCAGAATGAAGATATATGACTTTTATCCATACCAGGTACCACCAGGGCCGTTTATAAGGTTCTGCGAATGTGGGTGCAAAAAGTTACCACAGGGGCCCGGGTCGGTCGAGCGGCCGTTGTTTGCCATTGTATTTTTATATCCCATTTATCCCTTAGTTATAATCTTTACACACACTGTAGTAAGTGGCGGCCACTGACTGAGAGTAAGTGTAGGCCGAGATAGAACAGTTCAAGACTACATAAGAACAATAATTTGTCAATAAAATCTGGAAAATCTCAAATACGTAATTAATTTTTTAACGCTGCAGCCTGCAGCAAATGAGTAAAGTTTTAAAGCGAAGACCGTTTTCATCTCTCACAGTCACACAGTTTGGTTAAATCCAGCAAACGGTCCAAATCCCACGTGACACCTCTAGCTTTTTGTGACATGAAAAATGATGAAAGCATCAGCAACTTGGTCCAGTTGCAAATCGATTACACTGCATTGCTGAGTCACTGAGCTTCCGAGTTTCACTCGCCTGTCTTTTCTGCGATTCGGATTTGTTTATATGAGCCACTCATAATTTCAACGCTGCTAACGCATCCGAATATAATTGAATTTTGCACTCATGTGGCAGTCACTAAGAGGCACAGCCACTTACTAAGTTTAACATTTTAACTTTTAAGTAATGTAAACACGTCAAAAAATCCTGGGCTTTACGATGTGGTGAGGGCAACCACGGTGGCTTGCTTGCTTTATGCTGCTCCTGCATGGTGGGGATTTGCCAGCCAGAGGGAGAAGCGAATGCTCCAGTCTGTAATGAACAGATTGATCCATCAGCGATACCTCTCAAGCGATAGCCCAACCTTTGAACAACTATGCCTTATAGCCGACACCTGCCTGTTTTCGGCTGTCCTGGGAAACCCGGGGCATGTTCTCCACAGGTTTCTCCCTCCAAAAGAGCTGTTGGCCTATTCCCTTATGACGTAGGCCCTATGTACTATGTATACCGGAATTCGGATTGCAGTTAGTTCATCAAAGATATACTTAGTTACTTACTTAAATTAACCCTTTGGAGGTGAGGTGAAGCATTGTAACGTTTCAGGTGAGGTGGGGTCTGACATACCCCAATACATCTAATTAGTTGCAAGTCGCAATATCAACGTAACATAACATAAATTGTGAGCTAACTACACTATAGTTATGTAACCAATTATCAGCTAAACTGGTGATTTCGGGAACAAATAACAGTAGCTGATATTTTGCAATCTATCTGGTGTCTATATCTTGTGCAAGTGGTCCTGTATAAAATAACCTGTTTGTCTATGACCTACTCTTTCACTAAACCCCATCTTACTTACATGTAAGTCTAAAAAAAACCGAATTGAATATTACTACTACCAGCTACTGTTATAACAGTAAACCGCTAACCGTATAGCCTAGTACAGTGTACAACTGTACATGTACCAAACTGAATGATAGGTCTAATCTGCATCAAAGAATAGCTCATATTGGTCTACCAAGGAAGCCAATAACGAGACTAACCTTAATTGTAATACATGTAGTAAAGAATACTGGTTAACGGATATAACATGGCAGTAATAGCCATCCAATAATTTACCAACTACATGGTAGGCTTAATACACATTAAGGAATTGGGAGAAAGCTAGTGCCTTTCTGGAAGCCAGTACATGTATATCCATTTCCATTTAATGTTTCTGGCTCCATTTTGAACTTCCAAGTTATCACCAATGCACCATGCATCGTATGAAATGCATTGCAAAGGTGGGCTCCACTATTGAAATGTGGCTCTTCCGTGATCAGTTCGAAATGATGGCTATGAAGAGAAGGGAATTTGTGACCTAGCCAGCCATCTTAATTGCGGTTCTGCTTCATTTGAGGGCTAGGATTGCTGTACCAGTGCCATTGTATGACTTCAAGCTCATGGGAAAACTTGAAAGCTAGGCCTCCGGCCACCAGCAAGAAGTTTGCACTTCACTTCTGGCAGCCTACCTGTCACGATTAGCATCGGATTATAAATATAAATTAAAAGACTTTATCCAAATACATGTACATGTCCGTTTATAAAAATCTGTTGTATAGTAAATGTATTTTGACATTCTAACAGTCTAGAAATATGCAGTTGAAGAAATACAACCATAGGCGGAGACTTGGTCCTGGGTTTGGGGGACCGGTGAAGGAGCGGCCGAAGGACCATCGGCGAGGCGCGCAGCGCCGAGCAGGGGTAGGTGTTTGGAGAGGGGGATGTGCCCCTCCCTTATTTAAATTTTTTGAATTTCCACACTAATGGTAGCATTTAAAGCTGTCATCTGAACAACATTGCTCTATTATTTGAGTGCTGATAAGAACCAGCTGTCACTCGTAGCTATTATTATTTATACTCATGAAATATTTCAGAAATATTGGGGGATATAAGCAGCTCCGTCCCCTCCACCTCAAGTTTGGGGGGCCTTCCCCTATCCCCCCCTAAGTCTCCGCCCCTGAATACAACAGTTAATTTCAGTTGTGAAAACGTCAGATTCCGATCAGACCGATAAAGTTCTGTCATAGATTGGTCGCATGAGAAAGGATCGGAAGGTTAAGTTTAACGTTTTTTCGTATAGGCTATGCCAACTGCGAAGGGTCACGCACCCTAGGGTTTAACACACCATCGCCTTCACTAAGGGATCTGTGGATGGTGGATAGAGTTTGGAAGTTGTTGCGATTCATAGCAGTGAACTGTGGACATGGACACATTTTAATTCAAGTAACAGTTTAACTGAAACGAACTAAATAGAAGAGTGAATATTAATCACTAATAAATATTATTTACTAAAGCATCAAATTAATCAGTTGGCCTGTATAAAATTAACTAAAGTTTAAGTGGAACCACATTATCAGGTCCGCTTATGATAAACAGAACGAATTGGAAGAGTGAGGATTAGATTTTCAAATTTTTATTTTTTAACGGAACCCTAACTTGTAATGACTATATAATTATTATGCCTACATGACTTCTACCGGGATTTCCTTAGACCTCATGGTTGACTAGTGTGTCATTGCTAGCATCAGTAGCATGATAACCATTACTCACTAGAATATCGGGTGACCCAGTACTAAGACCCATCCTATGCGTACGCTTAATTTATATGATAGCCTATACTATACACGCATGAAATGTACTGTATATTCTATGTATGGGTTACTGAAACAGTAGGCCTATGTGTGGCCATGTGTAGGCTATAATAGGCCTACCTATGGCTACGTTAAGAGTTAGCAGCAGCAGCAGCATTCAACAGCAGCAGATGATGATTATAAATACAAGGAGATGAGAGGCGACCCGCCCTCTAGCGTCAGCGGTGGTACATATCACCGTTCTGGCGGCTTTCCCTCGGAGACCTGGCCGTCGACGTCTGCTGGCTTGGCTGCAGCAGTCCGGTCGTTGCGAGGTTCTTGTAGTAGAAGCGGTTCTTGACCGGTTCCACCAACGGCAGTCGACCGAGCAGTTCCTTCTGACGTTCACGATTCGCTGGACGCACTTTCGGGCTTCCTCCGGCACCTTGCGTCGCCTCGTATTCGTCAATAACGCCCATTGCCTGCAAAATAAAGCAATAGTAAAACTTAGGCCGTTCTGTAAAATACATAGTAACATAGCTCCGGTAGATTTCACGTCATCGCCTAAGCAACAAATGTATGATCAAAACGTTCAATTCCGCTTCTAGTCGGCTTGAAAAGCTCTTCCATAAATCATGGATCGCAACTTCGTATTTCGCAGTTAACAGGCGTATACCGTGTAACGGGCCTAGGAAGTTCGTGCCTCTGTCAACAAGTAGTGTAAATTGGTGCCGGTGTCAGCGTGGATCATTCAGAGCATTGATATAGCGCCCTTCAAAGAATCTTCTCAGGACCGCTCCCGGCCAGGCCCGGGTTAACCATTGGTGCACACGGAGCACGTGCTCCGGGGCCCCCGACGAGAAAGGGGCCCCAAATCCCAAATATGAGTCTTTTTTCTGTGTCTCAGAATGCATATTGAATACATTTATTAACCTTTGGTGAAACAATAGAATTCATTTTTGTTAAAATACGGTGACAAATCACATTTTTTCCCACTCAACCTTAAACTTCTTAGATATAATTCTGGAGTTACATTGGGTGAGGCTATTACTAGTCTATGGAGTCTAGACTGACCACGCTTCGGTATACGTATCCCTGTATGTCTTTGTACCTATCTCTTCGTTCTTCTCCTTCTTCCTGCCGTGGACTTTGAACAGCATGCCTTCAGCTCACTGGAACCAGGTTCAAGCCACGACTGGCGGCCGCCTATAGCGGTCAGAGGTCAATGTAATTTGAACTATTATACGGTATACATAGCCTTTTGGCGTTCATGCATATGTGCAAGCAAGTAGATAGGTATTATCACTATTGTGAATATATGTATACATATATGTGTGTATATATAATATATATGCCTATGTAGTATGTATGTAAGACAGAGGACAGTTTCTCTCTCATTCGTATCCTTCTATTATTCAATCTATCTATCTATCGTTAAATCTGCAGCGCTATAGTAACTTTGCTTTAGTTTTGGTCATTATAAGTTAAACTTAAAGAATTTAAACTTAAATTTGAACTTGACTAAATTAAACTTAAAGAATTGAATAATCATTCAATAATCACTGCAATAATCACGGCGTTCTTTAGAGGCGACAACGAACGATCGCTTCTCAACACAACTGAAATTGAAATGAAGCTGATATGCCTGAGTAAAATTAATATGCTTACTATTATTATCATTATTGAATTTGTTGCTGATTGGAGTCTGAGCAGATTTGAATATTACTAAATAAGGGAAGGGGAAGGAGGGGAGGGAGATGAGGAGAAAGTGAATGGAGGAGGAGGAGCAAGGGAAGGGAGGGAGGAGCCGGGAAACGTCAGAGGGGCCCCAACATGACAGAGTGCTCCAGGGCCCCAGGGCCCCTTAACACAGGCCTGCTCCCGGCCCAGCCACGACTAAAGAAAAAGACGAGGGATTTGTAGAACACTGTCGGATGGCTCACAAGTAAAGAGCGGAGCTTCAGCGGGAGGTCATTCCAGATGGAAGGGCCCACCACCGAAAAAGCACGCGCTGCCTAATAGCCAAGCGAGCCCATGGAACCAGAAGCTCACCCCTCGTCGCAGAGCAGAAGCGCCCGACGTGTTGCAACGTCATAGGCAGACGACAAGCCCTGCTATATGCAGGACCTGTTGAATCTATGCGATGAGTGATTGGTCCGTTCGTTTTTGCAGCCATGTTACTAGCGCCGTCATAGATACTTTAATCTGATTTAGGATATAATTATGCGCATCACACACATAATGCATACATGCATCCAGGGCCGGATTAGCAACTGTCGTGGCCAGTGGCGGCGCCAGACATTTTTTGTAACCAGGGCATGACCATGGCTATCATACAAGTAACCAGTGCAGGGGCAATTTATGCCCCAAATAAATTCTCTGCAGGGCAAAAATTCTGGCAGGGCAACGACCAGGGCAAAGGCATTTTTACCAGGGCATTTGCCCTTGCTTGCCCTGGTGTAGTGCCGCCACTGGTGGTGGCCCTGTTCGGCCTGTTCAGTAAGACTGTGGGGGCTGAGGCCCAGCCCCATAGAATCACAACAAAAGGACACATCAAACATGTTATATTCAAGGAATCAATATTCTTCTATTATTATAATTCGGTGAGACAGTGGGAGAGACGTTAGGTATCGCATTTCAGTAGAGATTTCGTCATTTTATATGACCAGAATGAAGATATGTGACTTTTATCCATACCAGTTACCACGGTGATAATACCTGGCGTCTAGTGTTAATTTTCATTCTCGGATTTTGCAGTAATCGGCCAAGAGAAACGTGAAATTTCTCATAATTCGTGTAGAACTATCTTCTAGCTATAAAAGGATGCAATTTCAAAGCGATTCCTTCATACTCAAAATTTTGACATTTTTCGAAAAAACCTTGATGGTTTAGTCCAGTGGTTTTTTCTGACAAAAACTTTTGACCTCGTCCAAACATGGTGATTTTAGGTGAGATAGTGGGGGAGACGTTAGGTATCGCATTTCAGTAGAGATTTCGTCATTTTATATGACCAGAATGAAGATATGTGACTTTTATCTATACCAGTTACCACGGTGATAGTATGCGTCTAGTGTTAATTTTCATTCTCGGATTTTGCAGTAATCGGCCAAGATAAACGTGAAATTTCTCATAATTCGTGTAGAACTATCTTCTAACTATAAAAGGATGCAATTTCAAAGCAATTCCTTCATACTCAAAATTTTGACATTTTTCGAAAAAACCTTGATGGTGTTAGTCCAGTGGTTTTTTGAACTGACAAAAACTTTGACCTCGTCCAAACATGGTGATTTTAGGTGAGATAGTGGGGGAGACGTTAGGTATCGCATTTCAGTAGAGATTTCGTCATTTTATATGACCAGAATGAAGATATATGACTTTTATCCATACCAGTTACCACGGTGATAGGTAGGCGTCTAGTGTTAATTTTCATTCTCGGATTTTGCAGTAATCAGCCAAGATAAACGTGAAATTTTTCATAATTCGTGTAGAACTATCTTCTAACTATAAAAGGATGCAATTTCAAAGCGATTCCTACATACTCAAAATTTTGTCATTTTTCGAAAAACCTTGATGGTTAGTCCAGTGGTTTTTTCTGACAAAAAAGTTTGACCTCGTCCAAACATGGTGATTTTAGGTGAGATAGTGGGGGAGACGTTAGGTATCGCATTTCAGTAGAGATTTCGTCATTTTATATGACCAGAATGAAGATATGTGACTTTTATCCATACCAGTTACCACGGTGATAGTAGGCGTCTAGTGTTAATTTTCATTCTCGGATTTTGCAGTAATCAGCCAAGATAAACGTGAAATTTCTCATAATTCGTGTAGAACTATCTTCTATCTATAAAAGGATGCAATTTCAAAGCGATTCCTTCATACTCAAAATTTTGTCATTTTTCGAAAAAACCTTGATGGTTAGTCCAGTGGTTTTTTCTGACAAAAACTTTGACCTCGTCCAAACATGGTGATTTTAGGTGAGATAGTGGGGGGAGACGTTAGGTATCGCATTTCAGTAGAGATTTCGTCATTTTATATGACCAGAATGAAGATATATGACTTTTATCCATACCAGTTACCACTGTGATAGTAGGCGTCTAGACTAAGTGTTAATTTTCATTCTCGGATTTTGCAGTAATCAGCCAAGACAAACGTGAAATTTCTCATAATTCGTGTAGAACTATCTTCTAACTATAAAAGGATGCAATTTCAAAGCGATTCCTTCATACTCAAAATTTTGACATTTTTCGAAAAAACCTTGATGGTTAGTCCAGTGGTTTTTTGAACTGACAAAAACTTTGACCTCGTCCAAACATGGTGATTTTAGGTGAGATAGTGGGGGAGACGTTAGGTATCGCATTTCAGTAGAGATTTCGTCATTTTATATGACCAGAATGAAGATATGTGACTTTTATCTATACCAGTTACCACGGTGATAATATGCGTCTAGTGTTAATTTTCATTCTCGGATTTTGCAGTAATCGGCCAAGACAAAGATGAAATTTCTCATAATTTGTGTAGAACTATCCTCTAGCTATAAAAGGATGCAATTTTAAAGCGATTCCTACATACTCAAAATTTTGACATTTTTCGAAAAAACCTTGATGGTTAGTCCAGTGGTTTTTTTCTGACAAAACGTTTGACCTCGTCCAAACATGGTGATTTTAGGTGAGATAGTGGGGGAGACGTTAGGTATCGCATTTCAGTAGAGATTTCGTCATTTTATATGACCAGAATGAAGATATATGACTTTTATCTATACCAGTTACCACGGTGATAATATGCGTCTAGTGTTAATTTTCATTCTCGGATTTTGCAGTAATCGGCCAAGATAAACGTGAAATTTCTCATAATTCGTGTAGAACTATCCTCTAGCTATAAAAGGATGCAATTTCAAAGCGATTCCTACATACTCAAAATTTTGTCATTTTTCGAAAAAACCTTGATGGTTAGTTAGTCCAGTGGTTTTTTCTGACAAAACGTTTGACCTCGTCCAAACATGGTGATTTTAGGTGAGATAGTGGGGGAGACGTTAGGTATCGCATTTCAGTAGAGATTTCGTCATTTTATATGACCAGAATGAAGATATATGACTTTTATCCATACCAGTTACCACGGTGATAGCTAGGCGTCTAGTGTTAATTTTCATTCTCGGATTTTGCAGTAATCGGCCAAGATAAACGTGAAATTTCTCATAATTCGTGTAGAACTATCTTCTAACTATAAAAGGATGCAATTTCAAAGCGATTCCTACATACTCAAAATTTTGACATTTTTCGAAAAACCTTGATGGTTAGTCCAGTGGTTTTTTCTGACAAAAAAGTTTGACCTCGTCCAAACATGGTGATTTTAGGTGAGATAGTGGGGGGGACGTTAGGTATCGCATTTCAGTAGAGATTTCGTCATTTTATATGACCAGAATGAAGATATGTGACTTTTATCCATAGGGGCCCAGTTACCACGGTGATATTATAGGCGTCTAGTGTTAATTTTCATTCTCGGATTTTGCAGTAATCAGCCAAGATAAACGTGAAATTTCTCATAATTCGTGTTGAACTATCTTCTAACTATAAAAGGATGCAATTTCAAAGCGATTCCTTCATACTCAAAATTTTGACATTTTTCGAAAAAACCTTGATGTTTAGTCCAGTGGTTTTTTCTGACAAAATATTTGACCTCGTCCAAACATGGTGATTTTAGGTGAGATAGTGGGGGAGACGTTAGGTATCGCATTTCAGTAGAGATTTCGTCATTTTATATGACCAGAATGAAGATATGTGACTTTTATCCAAAGGGGCTACCAGTTACCACGGTGATATGTATGGCGTCTAGTGTTAATTTTCATTCTCGGATTTTGCAGTAATCGGCCAAGATAAAGATGAAATTTCTCATAATTTGTGTAGAACTATCCTCTAGCTATAAAAGGATGCAATTTTAAAGCGATTCCTACATACTCAAAATTTTGACATTTTTCGAAAAAACCTTGATGGTTAGTCCAGTGGTTTTTTCTGACAAAATATTTGACCTCGTCCAAACATGGTGATTTTAGGTGAGATAGTGGGGGAGACGTTAGGTATCGCATTTCAGTAGAGATTTCGTCATTTTATATGACCAGAATGAAGATATGTGACTTTTATCTATACCAGTTACCACGGTGATAGTATGCCTATGCGTCTAGTGTTAATTTTCATTCTCGGATTTTGCAGTAGGGCCTAATCGGCCAAGGTAAACATGAAATTTCTCATAATTTTCTGTTGAACTATCTTCTAACTATAAAAGGATGCAATTTCAAAGCGATTCCTACATACTCAAAATTTTGACATTTTTCGAAAAACCTTGATGGTTAGTCCAGTGGTTTTTTCTGACAAAATATTTGACCTCGTCCAAACATGGTGATTTTAGGTGAGATAGTGGGGGAGACGTTAGGTATCGCATTTCAGTAGAGATTTCGTCATTTTATATGACCAGAATGAAGATATGTGACTTTTATCTATACCAGTTACCACGGTGATAATATGCGTCTAGTGTTAATTTTCATTCTCGGATTTTGCAGTAATCGGCCAAGGTAAAGATGAAATTTCTCATAATTTGTGTAGAACTATCCTCTAGCTATAAAAGGATGCAATTTTAAAGCGATTCCTACATACTCAAAATTTTGACATTTTTCGAAAAAACCTTGATGGTTAGTCCAGTGGTTTTTTTCTGACAAAACGTTTGACCTCGTCCAAACATGGTGATTTTAGGTGAGATAGTGGGGAGACGTTAGGTATCGCATTTCAGTAGAGATTTCGTCATTTTGTATGACCAGAATGAAGATATATCATGCATCCATATGTTTACAAGCATGCAAGCATTCATACGTAGATACATGCACGCATATGTACACACATATGCAGATTCTCACGCAGGTATGTCTAATTTACATACAACCAAAGTAAGCGATAGGTGTATTAAAGGACGTCAGCTTCACAAGACTTACCCAGACGTAGAAAGTTCCAGCTCCAGGTCCGACTGTCTGGACCTTAGTAGTGTCGACGTCCTTCGTTAGGATCTCTTTGGCTCGTTCGATCATCTCCGGTTCCACTCGATTGATGTTGAAGTCGAGGACTTTGCGAGTCAAGCCATTCGGTCCTTGTGGGTTGCAGATGCGCTGGCACTCTTTCCAGTTCTACGAATGAACGAATATCAGATAGATCAATCATCAATCAATCAATTTCGTTTATTCTCAATATCAAAATATTGCAACTTGTCGCAACTTGTAACAGGTAGGCCTAACAGGTATCAAAAATTGTCTCAGCTCTGACAATGAGTTACCAAAGGAGAATTAGGCTCAGTGATTAAAGTGGTTTGGGTGAGCAGTGGGAACTCCGAAGAGGAGTTTTATTGGAAAGCATGTGTTATCATGGATCCATTGCATGGTGAGCAGTGGGAACGCAAGCAACGAATTTCTAGAGCAGTGGTAACGCCGTTCCCACACCACTTTAAACACTGATTAGGCTAGTGGACCAGTAGTGGCAATGTAAGTAAATAGGGCAACGAATGAGGTAACCAAGGAGGTATAAGGTATAGACTGGAGATGATGTAGCCTATTTAGAAGATGTTTTTAAATAATACACGCGATATGAAATTACGATCATCCTTGGTTGGGAGGAGGAGGAGGAAACCGTGTGGCCTCGGTCTTAGCTCGTATATAGTGGAGGCGTAATCGTAATCTGCAATTTCTAAAACGCCTCTTGTAAGCTAAGCGCAGGGCACCAGCTTATTCACGAGCGTACGTTTCAATTCCATAACCAACGTTCCACTTCCTTCTGGTACGTTCTCGATATCGTAGAGATTCGCGTGGTCCTGGGTAGTTCAACACTGAAAGCTTTCAGTCTAATCTCCACTTTTAGTTTTGGAAAGTGACACTGTATGACACGTTTTTCTTGAACTCGATATCGGCGGGGCAGCGAACATCTAGAGTCAAATAGTAAGAAGTCTAGACCCAGGGGCCGGGGCCTAAGAAAGTGTGTTTTCTGTAAGAATTAGTGTGCAGCTGACGTTGTCGAGTGTGCAGCTGTAGTCTGAAAATTTTAGATATTAGCTAAAGACTTCTACACGCGACTTCGTTCTAATAGGCCAACATGAAATTTTTCTTTAAGGTCAAGACAATTAGAGGAAGAATCGTGTAGTTGACGTTTCTAGTATTTTAGACAATGGTTTACCCAATGCATGACTGTACATGTCTGCCTGTCTCGGTCTATCTTTACAGTTATCTATGTGTGGTCTACAAAACATAGAAGTTAGGCTCTCTCTCTACTTCTCACTGGATCGATGCATCTCATAATCATTTGAGCGATCTCAGTTGCCTCTAGCAAGCTGTTTTGTTGGAGCATACATGCACTCTAGCGCAACTGTAATACATAATGAGTTCGGTCTAACACTTGACAAAATTGCTGCTACCATTTCTGACGATGGCTCCATTTTTGTGAAAGCATTCAAAGAGTTCAGTGTTGCTATCGTTCATTCCAGCGATACTATAGTGATGGTGATCAAGATTAGGAAAAGATGCTTTCAAAACTGCTCTGGTTGTGGAGTCTCTGGTTCTAGTTTTCTTTTCGAAGTAATTGATTTTACAGATGTAATTTTAAATTACAAATTACATGAAGAATGTAACGCAATTACAAATTACAAATTACATTGATCCAGACTGTCAAATTACAATTACCAATTACAATTGGAGGCAAATTACGTAATTTGCTTTCAATTCCACCTTCAGCGAGCATCTGGATCATTCACTTATTGACATTATCGAGTCTGAAATTTTTAGATATTAGCTCAAGTGATTTCAGTCTAATAGGGCTACATTAAATTTTATTTACAAGATCAAGCATTAGCCCAGGGCCTAAAATAGGGTGTGTTTTCTGACAACAATATTTCTGAACTACGGATAATAGCTCAGTCTTCTAAAGCGATGGCTAAAGTTGTCCTGGACAACGTTCTGTTCAGAGCAGTCCTCGGTCTCGGAGCTCTCATCTCCTCTCTCGTCTCGGCTCGGTCTCTCCCACTGCAGCTCTCTCGGACCATTATATAACTTTCGGCAATGGGCACACACGCACTTGTGAATAAGCTGGTGCCCTGCACTCGAATCTTTCCTAAGTAACGCTGTACTATTAGAAATTTGTAGACGATTACCTTTTGGAGGCGTTAGACTATACCTTCAGTTCCATCTTCGAGCTTGGATCATTCACTTATCATGATGTACAATATCGTATTTCTGAACTACCGATAATTGCCCAGTGGCTATAATGTCATATACGATGGCTAAAGTGGTCCTAGTTTTATGGAAAATAATTCGGACGGCTGCTTACGTCGGTGGTGTCTTCATCCTCTCCTAGCAGTAGGAATGCTCCCTGGAGGATCTTGTGCAGAGCTGGAGGCGGATTGTGGTAGCGGCGGATCTCCGACATCGTCTTCTTGTCCATGTCAAGGATGGACTTGCGCCCTTGGGGCATTCGCTCGAGGAACTCCAGCTGGTAGTGGGTCTCGCGTACCTCTTCCTGCAAGTACCTCAGCAGACCAGAGGTTCGGATGCTCTCGATCTGGTTTCGCATTTCCACGGGGTCCTTCTCTTCGCACGCCTTCTGTAGATCTGTTGTAGCAGAAGACTCCAATCAATCAATATTTCAAGATATATCATTCCTACAAAGACTCCAGTTCAATTCAGCCATTCGTTACCTAATCCTCAGATAATTTCCAATCTAAAGACACCTTTAGATACCCAGTGGATATAGCCAAGACAGATAAATAAGTAGAGGGCGAGAGAAACTGAAGATAGATAGGGCCTATACACGGAGAATGGAGGAGAGAGAAAACTTACATTTTCGGCAGCGATTAATGGCGATTAAGCCATATGTCAATTCCCAGCAGTTTTTGCACAACTATAAGTTTCAAAGTCTAATTTGCAATCGAAATTTTCAAAATAGCCGCTCTAAAATCATTGGCGACAGATCAAGGCTCCATCCTCCCGATAGATCTCACAGCTCAATAATAATAGGTAAAACCTCGAGATACTCAGAAGATATAGCCTAGACAGATCATTAAGTAGAGAAAGCGAGAGAGAAACGGAAGACAGATAAATAATCACGAAAAATGGAGGAGAGCGAAAACTTCATTGTCCGACACCGATTAATGGTTAGTCATTCGTCTATCCCCAACATTTTTTCCACAACTAAGACAGTTTCAAAGTCTGATTTTCAACCGAATTTTCAAAATAACTGCTCTAAAATCATTGGCTAAAGACGCTCCATCATGAGCCTGCAGATGCATGGAGCTCAATAATAATAGGTAAAACCTCGAGAGTCGTAAAATGTTTTGATCGAAGAGTCAAAAGTGTACTGGGTCTAGTTTTAATCCTATACAGACTGCAGTCGTTTAAATATAAATTACTTGATGAAAAAGTCAAATTTCAATAGAAATGTTTAAAGATACGCCTTGGAGGATGCCATCTATATACGTATAGACAGGTATTGTATTCAAACATTTATAAAGCGCCTCTCATGAAAGTGAACCAGTTCAGAGGCCGTTCCCAGTACGCAAAGGTCAAAGAGAAGAAAAAGTATTGAGAAAAGCAAAGGTGGAACTTGCAGAGGTTACTAGCTAGAATTCGAGAGCGAGTAGATGGAATCACTATTAAACTTTTGAGCGCAGTTTTTATTGTCCTAATGTTACAGACAGAGAGAGGGACCAATTGAGAGAGACAAGGACCGGGAGACACTGAGCCATGAGCAGTTCGAGTATGAGGAACTAGAGGCTCAAGTCTGTTTCTATGAGCGAATATTGAAACGCACTGTTAGTGGTCGATGGGAGGAGTAGTGAAAGAGGTTGAGGTAACTGATGGGTCATTTTTTAGCTAAGATATTTAAATGCAAGACCCCTTTGTGCCTTGAAGACTAAATCAGAGGATTTTGAATTTAGATGCGGCGCAGAGAGAAAGCACTGTGGCTGGAGTTGTTCAAACATGAAATTAGAAATGTGAAAGTACCGTTCTTGGTAGGCGTGCTATTAATCTAATCAGGCAGCATTTAGGACCGACTGAAGAGGTGAAAAAATCACGAACAGACAGATAGACAGATAGACAGGTGATGCAGATAGACAGGTGCTGCTGCTGCTACTGACTTCGCCTTGCTTCGATGACGAGCAGTGTCCTTGAGGCGTCCTTGACCTCCACGTGATTCTGGAGTCCGCTGCTCTTGCAGTCATCCAGAGCGAGGGTGAGCATCGTCCGATCTCTCGTTCGAATCGACTCACGCAGCTTTTCCAGGGCCAGACTGTTGACGAGTCCTGCAATCGTTACATGGTTACATTATGAGTCTCAGAGTGACACACATATTAAATGATTACACACTACTGCCTATTACAGCTGCCTACCAATACAAACGCACGTACTTAAACAGCTGCACATACATACATACATACATACATACATACATATACATACATACATACATGCATACATACATACATACATACATACATACATACATACATACATACATACATACATACATACATACATACATACATACATACATACATACATACATACATACACACATACAGGTTTATGGAAACACAAACACGCACGCACAATTTAAATTATTTCTTCTTAGCGAAACGATGGGAAACTGAAGCAATCACAACTTCAGACTTAGATCTCATCTTCTAAGCTGGTAGCTTCGTCGATGATTCTATTAGGCTGTTGTATTTCGGCTTAACGACACTTTTTCATATCGAAGATGATTAGTGTCCTGAGGCAGAAAGCAACATAATGTACTCCACGTTTAAATTGCGACCGAGCCACCCGCAGTAAAGATCCGAGAAATTAATCTCTGATAAACCGACCGACCCACAATCGAACCCACGGCGCCGACGTGATTAGCGGGCTTACCAACCCACTCGGCCACTCAGGATCACTTAAAACTTCGTTTATCTTAAAGACGCCGTCATATCGACGATGATTGGCGTACTCAGGATCGCTGCCATAGATCTCTTTATATACCATGCAGTATCGTGCACGAAACTACAATCAAATTCTTAGAACCACACTTATGCGATAATTTATCACTTCTAGGGTGAATTAAAATCTGTCATTAAGTAAGAAATCCTATAGGCTGTCTAATGGCGCTATATATAACCTGCATATGTTCGATTTTAATTAGAATAACCTCTAATACTTTCAATTTACTAGGTTACTATGTTCTAACTAACTGCAAAACTTATGTGTTACGAAAGTTTCATTTAGGCGAGCATTTCTAACAGAGAATATTATGTCGAAAGGTCGAAGAGCGAGAAAAATGGGCTTCGGGTACGGTTGCCAAAATATGACGAAAGGATTGCGAGAAACAGTCTTCCCTTTTCTCTTTCGTTGCTATGGAGGTCGTATATTAACCTTGCCAGGCATCTAAGTTGGCATCACAGTTGGCATAGGTTGGAACCCAAATGGGCTCCATACGAGCAGGCTACCATATGACAATATGGGTCCCATATGGTCTCCATGTAGGGTGAAAACCTTCAGCGCTCGTGAATAAGCTGGTGCCCTGCACTTGGCTTTCGAGTGGCGCTTTAGAAGTTTGGAGATTAAGATTGCTGGTATAGGCCAGTGGGACAGACGTAAGAAGGATTATGACAGCCAAAACTGTCATGTGTTTGAGATTGCTTGACACCGCGACGTTAAATATCTACTGTATCTTTATTTATTCTGTTTGCCTCTCTGATCATCTGGTTGAATTGCAGACAGCCAACAAGCCCAGCAGTTAGGAGGAATAACAGTTCAGAAGTAAACTCGGGACACATGGACCAATTCCTCATGATCCAATTCCGGACCATCCTTCAGGTTTGTGCATAGAGGTTTCCAGCTACCTGAGTGATCAGAGTATATGGACTTGGCGCCAGGTATGCACTAAGTAGTCTTCATTGTCGTTGATGCTTTGATAGTTAATTTTCGACATGCGTTCTTCCGTCAGACAATGTAAAGAGGCATCGCTACCTGAGACCAGAGCTCGTAAATATAGGGTCATAGGTACATCTGGACCATCCCTCAGATGGTGTATGTAGAGGCATCGCTACCTGGGACCAGTGTGCCTCAATTAAGTTCTACTCTGAGCGTGGTCGCCTGAGGTCGAAGCGTTTATGGATACTTACTCGGGTGGTACTTCTTCCATCCCTCGGTCCCTTCCACTCGATGTCGTCTCGACAACTACAACCAAAATAAACAAAGCGAATAGGCCTAAATATATTTAAAATCAATCAGTACGTGGTCCATTGTTAGCTATTCACACAAACTCACATAGGCCTACTCTCACACATAGGCCTACCCTACGCACTCTCACTGATATGCGACTTTTCACAGATGGGACGTTTCAGAGCTATATAAATATATTCGATTTTATATAGCGAACGTATATCATGGCCTCGACCCTCTTCACGTTGCAAATAAGAAATAGGGTGAGATCCTTCACCACCGCTTGCCCTGGCGGCGAGATTCTTCTCATATCAGACATTATAGGCCTACTTAGAATTCGTCATTACTGATAACATCAATTGGCTACCAGTTAGCTTCCCGGTCTTCGAACTTCGTAAGTTCGTATACGAAGCGTCGGTGAATAATCTCGTTTCCTTGATGTGACTCTTACGTGGCGCAGAGAAATGTAGGAGATTTACATTACATACATTACATGCATTACATTACATACATACGTGTGTGCGTGGACCCACCACTGGTGACTCTTTCAGCTTACTGTGCATTGTTTTGGCTGAATGACATTTAACATTAATATATATAGGCTAGCGCAGAGAGCACCTCTGCGTAGCCTAGATATCTTGAAGGGGCGATATATAAATGTTCATTTACATTACATTACAATATGAAGCCAGCGTCAGAATCGCCAATAGTAGCTGCTATAGTATCGGGCTTTTCCTGATTGACATTAACTCAACTATACATCATCTGTCTATTTTCTTAAATTAATGTATGCGTTTGTCTTATATATATATATAGGCTATAGGCCTATCGAACGAAAAGTCACAAAAGTGTAGCCTACTAAGAACGGTCAGTCGAGTCTATAATAGTCCTAATTATAGGATCAAAGAATCGATCACTTCACCGAAAGGTAGATGCGATTGATTTCTAACCGGGGTGTGGAATTCCGAGTTTCGATCGGTGAAGTTTCTTTGTGATTCCTGGTCGTATACGCTGCGATGGTCCTGCAGGCGTTGGGTTCGGTCGATTCGGTCTCCATCGGACGGGCGTATCATCAGCTCTGGAACCTGATCCCGTCTCTCCAATCTCTCCTCTTGCGTCGTCGTTGGCTGCTGCAAACAGTCAGTCAGGTTAAGTAAACGATGCGTTCGTTATGGACTCGCGTTGTGTGTGACTAAGCATGTGCATGCAGCCCCGTGTCTCTCACTCTGCTGTTTACATCAACACTCATATTGCGGGATTGTATTTGTTGAAGGAAAGTAGGGTGTTCTTCGGTACGTCATAAGCGATAATTATAGATATCAACAGCTAAACTTAGCACTGTAAGCCAGGCGCGTAACTTAAATTCAAGAGGAGGCAACTTCACAGACCATAGGCAAAATACTGGTCGTTGGGGTCATTGGTCAATAGAAATTCCAGTATATAAAAAATGTAAGAGGAGGCAACTGCCATCTCGTGCCTCAATGTAGCTACGCCTATGCTGTAAGCAGATACTTAAAAGTTACTGTGTGTGTCTGGTCAAGAATAATTGTCAAGAATGTTTTGTCAAGGACTCAGGTAACATTGGCTCAAATAAGATTATAAGACTACAGGTTTTATTTGTAGCAGCGGCAACAACAGTTGTGGTGGTGGTGGTGGTGGTGGGTGGTGGTGGTGGTGGTGGTGGTGGTGGTGGTGGTGGTGTGGTGGGTGGTGGTGCTGGAAGGAGAAGGAGGTGATGATGAAGAGAAGGAGGAGGAGGAAGAAGAAGAAGAGGAAGAGTGGAAGAAGGAGGAGGAGGAGGAGGAGGAGGAGGAGGAGGAGGAAGAAGAAGAAGAAGAAGTGAAGAAGAAGAAGAAGAAGAAGAAGAAGAGGAGGAGGTGGTGGTGGTGAGCAAGAGGTGGAGGTGAGCAAGAGGTGGAGGTGGTGGTGGAGGAAGAGGAAGGTGAAGAAGAAGAAAGAAGAGGAAGAGGTGAAGACGGAGGATGAAAGAATAGGAGGAGGAGAAGGAGGAGGAGGAGGAGGAGGAGAGAGGAGGAGAAGGAATACGAAGAAGAAGACGAAAGAGTAGGGAAATCAATTGTGCAAGCAATCAATGTAATCGTCCATTAACAGAAGCGACGACTTCGTAAAATGCATTAGGATCCAGCAGACTATAAATACGAAAGGTCAATTATTACGACGGACGCAGACTTCATGTTCCATTCCAGGACCACTCGAGAGCTACACAACAGATAGGCTACCGATATGCAATACAGCAACGCATTCCTTACATGTACATGTACGTGTTGTAATCAGCAGTCAACTGATTGCTACCAGTAAAATATCCATGATTGACTGTACTACAACTATCACCATTACCACCACCACCACGACTGCTGCTGCTGCTACTATTACTAGTAACGGGTATTAAATGGCCGCAACTGAGGCTAGTGACCCAGAGGCGGCGTCAGACATTTTTTTACCAGAGCATAGCCAGGGCAGTCATGCAAGTAACCAGCGCAGAGGGTGATTTATGTCCAAAATAAATTCTCGGCAGAGCAGAAATTCTGGCAGCCTTGTTGCAGGGCAACGACCAGGGCAGTGGTTTTTTTTACTAGGGCATTTGCCCAGCTTTGCCCTGCTGTAGCGCCGCCACTCAGCCGAATCTCGCCGAAATTGAGATCCTGCACCTCGGATTTGAGATCCGCCACCGAATAGCAAATAGCGAGTATCGGTTACACATTCTTCATAAAGGCTTAGGCTTGATATTTGCAAAAATTCGGAAATCCGCCACCTCTCGATGATGAACAATTAAACACTGCGGCAAGTTTCTATCACATCTTCATCATCACCTTCATTTTCATTTTCCTCTGCATTTTCTTCATAAACTTCATTTCATTTTCTTCTTGATTTTCCTCATCATCTTCATTTTCTGTTTCTTCATTATTTTCTTCATCATCATCACGTTTTTTCTTCTTGATTTGCTTCGTCATCTTCATTTTCTTTTCTTCTGCATTTTCTTCATCAGCTGGGGGCCGAAAGGTCATCTAGTCAAAAGAATGTGTGTCCTGAACAGCATTTTTAATAGTAAGTAAGTAAGCATATTCTTTATTTAGTATCGCGTCGTAGCTCTCTGTCTGAGTCTCAAAGTGATCATGCGGGTAGAGGGGAGATCCACTTGGCAGATTGATCGTCTTTTGCGCCGGTTCTTAATTGGTTTCTGGCCAATGTTAATTGATTATGATGGTCTTGCTTACGGCGCTGTCTATTTGCCAATCGTCAGTCTGTTATCGATCTGTTGGTAGCAGTCAATTCACGGATCGATCGTTTCCTAGATCACACGTAGCAGCCACCAGCGTCAACGATCTAAATACAAGGCGTTGCTGTGGTCGGCTTCCTGAATTTGGCTTCAGTCAATTTTAAAAATCGATCCTCGACCGAGACTTACGAAACGAGATAGCATTATGGTCAACCTTGAACCCCGTAAGGCATGGTAGTAGTTAAAAATTACCAGTAAAAATAGCAATGTGATGTAATCACAGATTTATATAGCGCCTCTTAAAGAGAAACTCACCGGAGGCTGGCAGAGGGCGTTGATGCTGAATTAGGCTAAATGCTGAATTAAAAAAATAATGTTGGAGACTGAGGCGGCTAACACTCAGTGAGTGCGGATGGATGAGATTGCATTGTATTGTATTGTATTTATAGATTTATAAAGCGCCTCTCACAGTGAACACCAATCAGAGGCGCTCCCAACGCGAGAGACCCCGAGCGAAAAGAGTGGTCTTAAGACAGCGAAAGGAATCACTTGGACCACCGGTTGCTATGGTTTACCGAGATGTCTCGGACTTAGTCTTGCACTCTAAGCACTCCAAAATCCGGCCTCCAAACAAATCTGTCTGCTCGAGATAGACTTGCCTTTTTGTGCTGGATCATCTCTAGTAGATCTGCGGAATCGATGGTTCCGTCGTCTCTGACAAGGTCATCGTTCTCTGGCGTTTGGTTGACCCTGGCCGCCTCGTCCTCTTTCTTCTGCCTCATCGCTTCGTCCCTCTCGTACTTGTCTCGGTTGCGACGGAAGTCCTCCTCCTTGCGACTGAGATCGGCCAGTTCCTGCTTCTTCAGGTCGTCCGCCTCCTTCCGCTCGGCCGTCCGCTGGTCGTCGATCTCCTTCTGCAGTTGGTCGGCTCTCTTGGCCGCCGTCTCCTGAGCCCTCTTCACGTCCTCCGCCTCATCGGCGCCCAGCACCTGCAAACACACGACAACGATGACCAAAGCTCATTAGACAACGCATTGTATACACGCAGATAATCTAATCTAATCTAATCTAATCTAATCTAATCTAATCTAATCTAATCATTTCAAAGAACAATCGAGCTAACCCAAATATTCAGTCTAAATTGTTACCTAAATTGTCAACCTAAATTGTTAATTAATTCATTTATTCATTCATTGTCATGCAGTCCACAATCTTACAAAGGGGTCGCCGGGAAAATAATTATACTAAAGTCTACTTTACTTTTCAGTTCTAGTCCTAGATCTGTTCCACGCTGTAGCGAGTCTGGTGTATAACCGAACTCACCCTACAATCTACCTAAATTTGTAATCTACTTGTAGGTCTTCGCATCTTTAATAATATTCTTCTTACCGTGTAGGTCAAGAGCGGCTGTACGCGATCCTTGGTGACTTCCGCTGTGTATTTGACGTAGAGTTTGCCGCCTTCCTTCGGGGTCTGTACATCGCCCTCCCAGATGTCGGTTCCCTTCTTCTTGCAGGCCAGATCCTTCGACATCCCATCAGCCTCAACCGAAACCGATTTCGCTTCCGGGATCCTGACCTTGAAATGGACCTTGTGGTTGACGGGCAGGTGGCCAGTCTTTGGTTCGATGACCTCGTAGGTGCTTCTCCAGTTGGCCGAGGGGACAGGAAATGGAACGCTCTTGGCGTTCGGCTTCTGGACGTTGATCAGATACTGGTAGACGATCTTCTTCGCCGACAGAATGTTCAGCTTGTAGAAACCGACCTTGGGAAAGTTCAGCTGGACGTTGAACAGATTCTCCTTCGTTCGATTGTAGAGGACGTACTGGGAACAGTCGGTGTCCCGCTCCTGCTGGAAGTATCTCCTCATCTGCGCCTGGAGTTCGACCTCCTTGTCCATTGCCAGTGCCAGACTCAGGTCGTCCCTGTTCAGTGGATCGATGACGGCTTCCCTGTGCGTCTGAGGTTTCAGGCGCAGGTCCGCCACCTTCACCGCCTGGTCGCCCGTCCGCCCGTATTTGTTGTCCGAAGGCGGGTACGGAGCCAGGTCGTGGCATCCCTCGTCGGAACGGACGATATAGTTGCAGATGTTTCGAAAGGACTTGTCCTGCTGTGGGTCCATTGCGTAGATCAGAAACACGTATCTGTCTCGACGAGGAAGTTTCATGAGAAACGTTACGTCTTGTTCCGTTCGATAGTGGCAGACGCAGTCATCCAGCTTTTCCGACGGATCATCCGGATTCTTCAGCTTCGTCTGGAAAAGCAGGTTCTTCGACCCGTTCGTGTGGAACCGAACCTGAGCCTTTCCGTCCTTGGCCACCAGGGTGCCTCCCTCCACGTCGACCGGTTCCAGACCGACCCTCTCCGTGTCGTTCCCGGGTCCCCATTCGCCTCGCGTGTTCTCCGGATACGGTTCGAAGTCGAAGTTGGGCTTTTTGCACATGATGGCGTATTCGCAGACGGTCGTGAACCCGATCTTCGTCGTCTCGTCGCGTCCGAACAGGTCGAACTTGTATCTTCCGATTTTCGGAAAGTTGATGAGGATCTTCAGCTTTCCCTGCGACCTCTGCATCATGACGAACTGGTCGAGAGTGACCCCGTTGACGAGGTTCAGAGAAGGATCCTGCGTCGACTTGGACAGCGCGAAGGAGAAGGCGCAGCGTCGCTCCGGTGCCAGACCGAACTCGAAGCCGATCTTTCCGTCGGCCTCTGCCTCCAGAATACACTTCGGTTGATTGACGGTAGTCATTTCCAGCTCGAAGAAAGCGTCCTTGAGGTAGGCCATCTGCCAGAACTCTTCCTCGGTCACCGGACGGGCCAACAGCTGCAGCGAAGGTTCACAGGTCATGTGGGTATAGACGATGGCCTGTGGGTCTGTGAGGAAGTAGAAGTCGTCGCAGATGTAGTCCCATCCTTCACCCTGGACGTTCGCTCCGTTCTCCGTCGCCTTCTTCCCGTTCGGGGTCGATCGCCCGCCGCCGTCACCGTCTCCATCGTCGCCACCGTCGCCCGTGTCGTGGATCAGCTCCCAATCGTCGTTCTCGACCCCTGCGATCGTGTACTGAGAGCCCCAGTGTTGGTCGACGAAGCGCCAGGCCCCGTCGACGAAGACGATGCAGTAGTCGTTCGTACCCTTCGTCTTCTCCCCCAGACGATACCCAGAACCCTTCACTCGGCCCTTCACAATCTTACAGGGAATCTTCGCCTGTCTGGCAATACAACGAACAACAGAATACACTATACAGCTCCTCGCACTCATCAGAGTGACTTTATGCTGTGGACTAATACTATATGCCACGTAAACATGACAGAATTCTACCTGATGGCTGTAAAGTCGTGATTAAGCAAGTTGAACATCTATAGAACGTAACGACTGATCAAAGACGCCACGTAATTTAGTTTAAGACAACTTTTTCTTGCTTGTTGAAATTCTCTTTCAGAAACATATTTAAAGGAGATGGTTGACATGGATGTCTCAGCCATTAAGATTTGAATATGGGTAAATACAAATGGTTAGCTTAATCAGTTAAAACGTAACAGGGTTTGAGATCTGTACTGTCTGTACAGTCGTATTACTATTATTATTAATTAAGTTTGTTACGCGATTGATTGATTGATTGATTGATTGATTGATTGATTGATTGATTGATTGATTGATTGATTGATTGATTGATTGATTGATTGATTGATTGATTGATTGATTGATTGATTGATTGATTGATTGATTGATTGATTGATTGATTGATTGATTGATTGATTGATTGATTGATTGATTGATTGATTGATTGATTGATTGATTGATTGATTGATTGATTGACTGATTGAAGACGAGCAGAAGAAAAGCAGCACGAAGTTGAGCAGAGAAGACAATAAGTCAGATTAACTGGCTTACCTGCACATGTTGGAGAAGAGTTCCGAGTAGCCATTGCCCCACTGCTTTCCGAGGATCAACAGAACAGCGAACAGAGGTTTGTCTGACGATGGTACATCCTGTCCGATGAAGTCAATGACCTTCTGCAGACGTTGAGCGGCGATCCAGACGTAGAAGGCTCTCACCTTTCCAATGTCGTTCGTTGCCGGTCGAATCAGATAAGATACTAGCGCTTCATAACTCTTGGCCGCTAACTTCAGCGGTGCCTGCAAAATCAGAAGCAACTGGAGTATACATGTATATACACGACGCTCTGTGAAGGCACATTAGCAGCAGTCTTGCTCTGTATGAGAGCTTCTGATGCCACTGGCATGATAGATCTCTACATATGGCAAACCTCTGACTGATGAATGACTGGATTGAAAGAGCACAATGTTACAGATTTGAAGAAGTATCCAATATAGCTAATAACGAATGCAGGGGCGGCGCCAGAGGGGCTAGGGGGAGCTAAGCCCCCCTAACTGCGGCTCAGCCCCCAACAAAAGTTGGAAATCACTGCAAATCACAGGGAGGAGGGGACAAAAACGAAGGTTTTTGGAGCTTTAATAATGATTGAGGTGGTGGTGGTGATGACGATGACGGTGATGATGATGACGACGATGATGATGATGAAGAAGAAGAAGATTATGATTATGATGTTGATGATCATGATGATCATAATAATGATCATCATCAGGCCCGTGCAGAGCTGGTAATAGGCCCAGGCCAGATGGGAAAATGTAGGCCCCATGAAAATTAGACTGCATAAGTATTTTCGTAGGCTATTATCAGTGCTACCTACCGGGTACATATGATGATACAATTTCTGTATATAATATACACTTAGGCTTACTTTACATTAGCGTACATGAATATGATGCAATTACAATTTTCCGGTCACAGTGCAGAATAAAAGAACTAGAATAATTCATATTCTGTATTGGGAATTAGGTTTGGACGATTGGCATTATTTCGCCGATTGCCTATTCCGGATATTTGGCCTCTTTTTGACGCTTCCGAATTCTATCCGATTTCTTTGCAATATTTATTTTTATTTGGTTTTAAAGTATTAATTTAATACTTTCTTACAATTTTCTGTGTCTATTTTTAGTGAAAAACAGTTGACTTGATTTATAATTAATTATTCAATACTTTTATTTCTTGTTATAGCCTTATAATTATTCATATTTTTTAATTTATAATAGGCCTATTCATTGAATTTTTAAAAAAACATAAATAAAATAGAAACTTAGAAGTGTCCTCCAATCCAATTTGCTGAAGTTCTGTAAGGTAGGCCTATAATAATGAATTAAAACTCTTTACTCTTTAAGCATAACCATGCAGTGCCAAATATATAATTAGTAAAGATAAACCAAACTAAACAAATGTATAATAACTGAAGAATAAACCAGACTATAGAAAAACAATGGCCTCTCATCACACGTTGGCGCTGTGTCCATTTAACACTGAACTAGATGTGATTCAAATGAGAGTTTATGCAATGAGCCATTTAAAATGATAGAAAGATTTTTTTATGAAATTTACATTTTAAAACGCGTGTCTTAAGAAAACAGACCGACTCCAGTTTTGTCGATGCGTCGACTCATAAATTTTATCATTTTACACGGATTTTCAATGATAAAGATTACTGCAGAAGGTCGTCAAGACAGGTTTACTATATTTTATTAACGAAAGAAGAATTTTTTGGTAAAAATATTCTTTCTTTTAATATTTGTTTCGGTAGTCCAGGGATGTGCCGAATAATCAGTCTAGGGCAAAATCCACCTAAAACCGATATCCGGTTCAGGATTCGGCCAAACACTATTCTGAATGTCAGAACATAAGAGCAGAAATGGTCATCACTTCTTTACATTGAAAAATGCTTTCCGTGCTTTTCTTTGGGCAAATTCATCAATTACATCGTAGAATTCCAGCAACTGTGGCTTGTCACTTTTGATGTTCAAAATTGCTAATTCCTTCGAAATTTCTTGCATTAAGCTTATTGTTGATTATGATATTCGTGACAGTTCTTATTTATTAATTTATGATTTAACAATATTTTATCTGCATTAATCCTTATGCTAAAGGACTCCCTTTTACTCTCTGTCAGGGAAAGTAGGCCCCCTCAAAATCGTAGGCCCAGGCCAACTGGCCCCCCCCCCTCTGATCTGGCCTGATCATCATCATGATTCCGAGGAAGAAGAGGAAAAGAAACTGATAATGACGACCAGTGATTTTGAAGATAATGAGGAAGCGAACGATATGAAAGTAGGGCCTAACGACCCTGCCAGCATATCCTTGAGGCTTGGGCGTTAGATCATGAGACCCATATGGGCTCGATACGGGTTCCATATGGGAACATGGGACCATGTGTGCATGCTGACAAAGGATGAAGTTGGCTAAAGATGGACGAACGAAGAACAGAGGTTGGATCAGTGCATATTTTAACTGTATAACTACTGGGACAATTTAATAATGTCCCAGTAGTTTTAGGATTTGTCCCAGTAGTTTTGGTGATATGTCCCAGGTAATTTACTTTCAATGTTAGTTTCCAAAAACATTGAAAGTAGGCTATAGTAGCAGACTTTGTCCCAGTAGTCCAAATCCGTTAAAATATGCACTGGGTTGGATTGAGGATCTTACGGCTTGTGCATAGTCATCGATGTGTTTGTAGTCGGCGGGATTGAAGATCTGGATTTTGGTCGTCGGTGGCGGGAACGGTGGTGGGACTCCGTCTGCCCCAGGGTGCTTCGGATGCCTCTTGTCCTCGTGGTACTTCCTCTGACCGTAAACCAACAGGTCAGGCGTCGGAAAGTCAGTCAGATTGTAATGGCGTTTCTCCTATTCGCACACAAATTGCATCAACGTATACAGTCTATCGCCAAAGTTAAAGTCATTCGCGATAACAGTTTAGTATTCATTTGTACAACACTCGTTCGGTCTTTCACTTTCTTTTTCAGTGTTATCAATCAATAAATGCGCATCTTTGCATGGGCGTTTTTAAGGGGTGGGTGAGTTTACGGGTTCAACCCCCCAAAATAAATTGAGATAATTTTTTTATGCTTTCGTATGAGAAATAAAGAAAACACTTCACCTTTGCGACCATGTCCAATGGAACCCCCGAAATTGGTTCCTGGTTATGCTACAGTAACTGCATCTTTGAGACATTCAATTCAATAGTGTTCTCAACATAAACCAAACTGTGGAGTGGAAACCGTGGACATGGCGTCCAGGTGGATGGTTCCAGCACAAGAAAGGCGCGGTGGCGTTGAACTGTTGAGATTAGTGCCAAGTGGACAACCGAGTATCCCCCTCCCGCATTTGGCGATTTGGTTCGGCAATTAGTCTTTTTCTGTCCTAAGTGTGGCTTGATGTTTTCCTCTTGATGTGTCCAGCTAAGAATGGATACATGGATGATCTTTTTCCGCCTGTCTTTACTTAAACCCATATTCACCTTCTTAGAAAGAACTCATCTCATCCCAGATTACTTCATTAATAAGTTAGTTAGTTAGTTAGTTAGTTAGTTACATACATACATACATACATACATACATACATACATACATACATACATACATGCATACATACATACATGCATACATACATACATACATACATACATACATACATATATACATACATACATACATACATACATGCATACATACATACATGCATACATGCATACGACATAAGACATAAACATTTTATTGTTCCCATTGATTATGTACATAAATACATACATACATACATACATACATACATACATACATACATACATACATACATACATACATACATACATACATACATATATACAAACATACAATAATAACTTGGATACTGTACAAATGCTCGCATTTACATATCCTTTGATATATTGTACAAATGCTTGCATTTACACTTCCTTTGTAATCCTAATTCTTCAATTCAACGTCAGTTGGCTGATTTTGATGATTATTACGAAGCCATTGACGGCAATCAATGAACTGGAATTACACGCCGCTCTTCACATAGAAATCGCGGATTCAATGCGATGAAAGAACTGTAGCGGCATTGATGACGGACGGAGCAGCCGTTTCCTTCTGCTCTGCGACTAACGTTTGGCCTTCGAACTATAGCCTATAATAATTATGTGCATAGGCAAAATGAATAGCGTCAGCGAGAAAAGTCTCATTGTGGCCTTCAGTTTACCTGTAGGCTACTGCTTGACTGGATGCCTATCACTAGACGCGATGTAACTGTTTTTCTGCCGAGTGAACGCCTGTTAATTGTTGTTTCCCAATCCTTAACCTTCTGTGGAACAAACATGTAGGACTTCGAAATAAGCAGCGTCAGATGGTTTTACTGCCAAGTTCTGTCCTTTCGGTTTATCTGAAGTCATTCGGGTTTAAACTTAATTTTTTGCTTTTACTCTCTCTCTCTCTCTCTCTCTCTCTCTCTCTCTCTCTCTCTCTCTCTCTCTCTCTCTCTCTCTCTCTCTCTCTCTCTCTCTCTCTCTCTCTCTCTCTCTCTCTCTCTCTCTCTCTCTCTCTCTCTCTCTCTCTCTCTCTCTCTCTGACGTATAAGCCACATTCCGATGCAGTAGTTCTTGGTGTACTTCGCCCTCCACCCTCCTGAGTCTTGTGTGTGTGTGTGTGTGTGTGTGTGTGTGTGTGTGTGTGAGAGAGAGAGAGAGAGACAGACAGACAGACAGACAGACAGACAGAGAGACAGACAGACAGAGATAGAGACAGAGACAGAGAGAAACTCTCTCTCTCGGCGACAGACAGAGACAGACAGAGAGACACAGAGAGACAGAGATAGAGAAGAGAGACAGAGTTCACCTTCTACATATTATGTCTGAGGTGCCCATTAGTCTTTACAATAATATTGCTTATTTCGATCACCGTATAAGAACGCTACCATAGCTCTCACCTGAACAGGTTTCTTCGTCGGCGGAGTTTTCTTGACCTTTGAAGATTCGTTGTTCTTTAAAGCTTCATTGTTCTTTGCCTTTGTGGAACCGCAACCCATCGTTGCTTCTACTATAGATGCGGTCTCGTGTATCCTTGAACTGACCAAATTGTTTGACCGAAATGTCTCCGAAATGTCTCTATCGGTCTATCTCTCAAACAGTCGTCTCTGTGCAAACTAACAGAGAGCTTTTAGATAAGTGCAAACCTAACTCCAACGCAATTGCGATCGTTTGTGTTCTGTGTGCTAACGCCTGTCAACTGCAGTGTGAACGGCTACAGAGCCAGAGTCCCACTCATCATCTCGCATTGGTCGGACGCGTCGCTATGCGAAAGCGGAGTTACAGTCAATGATCAGGTTTTGTCAAGGTGTCTCTTTGAAGGAACTGAGTTCGCACATAACAACAAAAGGAGGTCGCTTGCGTCAATTGTTCGTTGTCTGGTAAATAAATACAAGGCAGCCTCTGAACTGTTGTCTAAGCCAACTGCAACCATTGGAGGACGATTACTTTGTGTTGCTAACGAGCAATACTTCCGTCGGTCAATGATGGCTGAGATCTGGTTCTTCCGTGGCTTACGTAGAGTCGGAGTGACGACGCAGTGTTGATGTTTGTTTTCTCTTTTCCAACTGTAGGTGGAGAGATCGGTCGTTGCCTAGTGTCGCCGTTCAAAGATCGGTCGAGTACGTCTGGCGATATCTGTGTGTCTCATCCGATGTCCGTTTCCTTGTCTGGTTGTGTCGTGATCCGTCGTTAAGGATTTTGGACGTCGACCAAGGAATCGTTGGCGATCGGCGCCGGAGATGAATTCAACTCATCAATAATTAGAACCGATGCTGTTATATTAAACATCGTTACATGATCGTGACGCTGTAGATTATGAGGCGCCAATTTAAGAGCAACGCCTTAAGAGCATGACCAAGTCACATTTCTATACAGAGTCGTTCAATAATTAGATATAGGTTGTCTGATATAAAATATGTTCCTTTCGTATTTCGTTGAATTGGGTCTACTATATCATAATCCAGTGGCGGCGCTACAGCAGGGCAAGCCATGGAAGGCAAATGCCCTGGTGAAAAGTCTTTGCCCTGGTCGTTGCTCTGCCACAAGGCTGCCCGAATTTTTGCCCTGCTGGTAATTAAATGGCCCTCTGCACTGGTTACTTGTATGACTGCTCTGTTTACAAAAATGTCTGGTGCCGCCAAGGCATGATATATGCTCATTTCTTACATGCCGCTATCTCAGTCTGCCCACCAAATATCCGTTTATCTGTGACTACTCTGCTTGATATTCATATTAAAACATTCACTCTATGGATATAGGTGAACCAACTATAGCAATTACTGCAACTAGAAACCGCTAAACTCTTAACATCGGTCGGTCAGCCTTCCTATTTTATTCGATTGTGCAGCATTGTTTCGGAAGGTAATATCTTGCAATCAAATTCCATGAGACAGATGCTTGTAACGTACACGAACAATTTGAAACCAATAACATAAACTCCGAGTCAGTTCGGATGAAAACTACATGTATAGGGCCCTATGTAATTAGGCCTACTGCCACTGGTGAGAAACCTGCGAATACTTCGTCTCATGTTTACTGCTCGCGATTCGCATCATTGCCGCAGCATTTAACCCTATCGCTGACCCGTTGTGCGTCCATACTAACCGCAACTCTTAATCATCGCTAGGGTCCAAACCCAGCCATTTAGATCGTTTTCGGTCGCTGATTGGCTGCTGGCATTACCATGCATCAACGCAGTTAGCTTTCCTAGCAGTTGCGAGGATTTGCTATTATGCAGACCAAAGCCGCCGGATTTAGGGTGAGTGGGGCCCATGGGCGCCGAATATGGTGGAGCCCTTTTGTGCAGCGAATTTTTTGCCTTTTGTGCAGTGGTCATTCAGAAGCCTACCACTGAGATATATACACTCTAATAATACTCAATTAAAATAGGTATATCTTCCCTATATAGTCAGATGACACATGCATTATAATGGCAGTGGCGGCGCCAGGGGGGCTAGGGGTGCTTAGCCCCTAACTGCAGTTCAGCCCCCAAAGGAAAGGTTTTAAGCAAAAAAAGGTCGTCGCATCCCAATGGGAATAACTTACCATGGTTTTTGAGCTTTAGCCGCCCCCAAACCTGAAATCCTGGCGCCGCCAACGACACAAATAGAAAATTTGCAACTGGTGGAACCTCTAAGTAGGCCTAAGTGGTGCATGGGTCCTGGTCAGTGGTTACATGTTAAGATTGACGTTTATTTATACGGACGCTGCAGTAAACCAGTCTGCCGTCACAATGTGAAGTTTTTCCCAAACAACGAGACTCCCAGACTGTAATTATATAGGCTATCCTCTGTTTCTTTTCAGTTCCACCACAGTATAAATAAATAAATTGTAATTATTGGGGTCGTCCATTAATTACGTCTACAAAATAGGGAGGGGGTTTGGAAAAGTTTGACAGTAACTGTTGTTGACAAGGGGAGGGGGTTCGGTACAATTTGACGTCAAGAAATGTTTCTCCAATAAATCAACACAGACCCTTCAAAATGGTAGCGAAAACATTAAGTAATGCTAAAAATATATAAAGTGCTTCATGTTTAATATTACTAAAAAGCTGGTAATAAACTAAACTCCTCATATGTTTTGAAATTCGAGATTGCATTTTTTAGTGTAAAACAATTTCAAAAAATGATTCTACATGTATTGAGCCATTGTGATTGTTTTTTGTAGGGGTGGGGGGTTCTGGGATTGTTGACATAATTTTTTAGGGGGTCCGTCAATGTTTGACAGTTGTTGACAATGGGGGAGGGGGTCAAAAACTGCCTAAAAATTGACATAATTAATGGACGACCCCATTTATACTGTACGTGGTTCCACCAACAATTTTATGTAAATATTGTAGCATATTATAGTGAAGTCTTCATGATTTATAAATGTAACTGACGGCTCACTTTTCAGAATGTAACATATTAATAATGTTAAAGTTATTAGGCCTATGTTCCAACAGAGTGGGAAATGTTAGAGTTTCGGCGTGGAGCCTTTGACGTCTGCCGTTGGTCGATATAGGGCTCCTGTAGAGACTGAGTGGTCACTATTCAGTAAGTGGTAACTAAAGCTTTACTAGCGCTGAAACACGTTTCAGGGTAAAATCACAGTATAAATAATTACTTATACTGTGGTAAAATGCTAAATTATTTAAAATTATACAAAATAAGGAACTTACTACAATTTGATTTAATTTCTCAGGGGCCCTCAAAAACTTACAGGGCCCTAAGCCGTGGCTTATACCTTAATCCGGCACTGGATGCAATCCAACGCGAATTAAGTCGTGGAGACGAACTTAGTAGTTTCCGTTTAACGACACCATGATAAGAAAGATCATCGTCGTCTTCCTCCTTCATCAACGCTTGGGACTGGCACTGCCTAGCGCTAAGGCACGGACATGCATTGGCGGAGTCTGGAGACAGACTTGCAATATAATATATGGTTACACTAGTTGTGCTGTGGGTTTGGGGTTACCCTGGCACTTCCCCGTCCAGCGAAGGCAAGATCCAAGTCCAACGTCGTCCAGCTGAGGTTGGCGAGTTGGCGTATATAAAGCAGAGGCTGTTTCTGAAACAGCTTAGTCTTATTATCAACCAGAGGCCTTAGTACTCGGCCCGTCTGCATTGCGTCATGGAAGCTGGTGGTGACCTACGCGGTCAAGAGTGGGAGTAATCAAGGGCCTAGGTTTTATGGACGTTCTTAATATGTGACTTGCTCTGGCAAAAGGAGGCTGTTGTAAAAAAATTAGTTTGGTATATTTTGGGCTAGCATTGATAAATAATATTTTCTGTTTAAAATGATGAAAAAATTATTATTCTATCTTGATGGGTTTCAGAGATATGAATTTTATAATGTTTTCCACTCGAAGTACAATTTCGAGAAAAACGCATGCAAAGTTTACTATCATAACACAAACTAAACTCCTTAGCAACAGATGTTTGTTGACAAGTTTTATGACTTTCAAATCACACCATCCAAATTAGACTATTTTAGCAAGCTGAATGCATACACTTTCCAATGGCATATTACACAAGGGATATCCTTACAGAATTAAGTCCATAAAATACTCTTGAAACTTGTCATAAAATTATTTTTAATTCTCGGATAATTTTGATAATCACACAAAACTATTAAATTTTTTATGAAATAGGTGAAATATTATTAAAATAATATTGTTTCCATGTAATATAAGATCTCATTTATTGATATAACATAAAACAAAAATGTTAAAATTTACACCTGATTGGTGTTTTAGCTAATTTCGTCAGTTTTAGCATTGGCAACTTCCGCCTCCTTTAGCCAAAGCAGGTCGCATATATGACCACAGGTAATAATGTAATCTCCAAAATTTTGTTTACGACATGTCAGCATTATTTTGATGTAAAGCAAGTGCAAGCAAAAAATTAATGGAGGTGTATTATTATTACATAACTATCGAGAGAAGGGAATTGGTGGTCATCACCACTTTGTTTGGCAGTCACACCTTTGAAACTGTGTTTGCATCACAAGAAGTATATATATAATATTATACATGTATTTGGCAATTTAATTTTGTAAATTAGGCTGGTCAGATTTAATGCCAGCAGGGCACTTTAAACTTCCAACACAATTTATAGTCAGCAGCATTTTAAGAATTTTCTCTCAGATCACATGGTATTATCAACACAGATTTTACAAAGTCTTTACAGCTGTTACTTCTATAAGATTTCATCATTTTTATTAACTCTGAACTGATGCATAACATGATATGAAAGCATGACTTTAAATAAGACATGGCGTTGTTCCACTTGTATCATTCAAGTGCCAGCACAATGCCTAGAACCAAAAAGGAAGCATAATGAATGAAAACGGAGAACATCAAAGATGAGTTAACGGACAAACAGTTAAACCGTCAACAGTCAAACGCAAAGCAGATCTTTCAGTAAATTGCACATAAATTAACATTCTTCTAATATCTGCAGAGCAATTAGCTAGTATTCGTTACATCTGCAAAAGAGATGAGGCTATATACATTTGTTGAAGACAATAGGTGCATCAGTGTGTGTCTCATCTGCTGAGGCTGTTGCCGTGGTAGTTAAACGGCGTTCCAAAATTTCCAACATCGTATCGTGAATTGGGAAAGAGTTTTTGGAAGAATAGATGTCGAACAGCTTCTCCTAGTGTCAATCGATCCTTGACGTCGTACGCGAGCATTCGACGGAGTAGATCAAACAAGTATCGATGATCCTCGGAATCGGACAACATGTATTTCTGCGTAGAGAAAAAAGATCACCACTAAGCATATAACATGAAAGAACAGTGAGGTAGAAAGGAATGGCATTACTCAGTTGCAACAGGCTTTAAACCAGAACTATTTAACATTATCATAAACGCTTAAAGAACATCAGGAATAAACTTTACACACAGGCTACACACGGCTGCAAATTTCCAAGTAAAAGACTAAGAATAATTAAAGGGCAACCGTTTGAAAGTGAAAGAATCAAAGTCCGAGCTCTATAGGACCAATTGCAATCCAGTAGAACTCCTGAAAGGGTGCCTTGGGGATAAAGCCGAATGAATTTGTTAATACTATCTGATTTCATAAGCTCAGCAGGCAGGGTTCTGGAGTTTTCCAGAAAAGTTCTTTGGTAAGGCCCTTGGTAATTGCAACTTTTCATTTAGTCATTTAAGGGTTACATACTCCTCTTGTAAAGCATAATTTGTGATTTTTGGACCTCCTGAGAACAGGTTTTGAGCAAATCCCTACAGCAAAATTGCCCTCAATCTTTAGTCACACCAAATAAATGTAAGAACATAAACAGTAATAACATAAAATTGGTTAATTAATTGTGCCCTGGCTCAGAGAGAAATAATTCCACACACCGGAAGAGGTTGGCAGTTATCTTTAACGTAGCGTCCGCTTGACGATTCTTCATCCCAGTCCAATCGACCACGATAGAAATATTTACTTTTCCTGAATAAGAATCAAGTAACACACTGTTTCTGAACAGCTCCAAATGGTATGCAGTGATTCTGACCAAAGTCAATTCCACAACCAACAGCTTAGTCACTAGATATCCAAATAATCTCAGGATGGCAACAGTTTCAAGTCCCCAAAAAATGTCAGTGGCTAACTGCAATCATCATTAAACTACAAACTAGCTCTTTAGATTGCCTGTTCCACATTTTAGCCGGCGTGAACACCCAGAACCATGAAACAAAATAGCAACTAAGAAACCTAAACGGATGCTTTAAAAATCGCACTCTTACCTCGTTTTTCTTATCATGTTGTAAGGAATATCACCAAGGATTCTTTCCATCATTGCCAAATGCTCCAAATTGTCATGAGTCTGTCAAACACACAAAAACTGTTTGCTTATAATACTAAAGACATTTAGTACACTGAACATCACATCTAAGTTGGCAAGACTCGCCATTGGCAAAATTGTGCACAATATTTCCCCTATCTCCTCCTGAATTCCTCACATTCTTCTTGGTTTTCCACCAAAAGTGCCATTCACCCAATGTTATCTGCGTCAGGATCCTCTACTTATCACCCCATAGGCTTTTCACTCCAATATGAAGTCCAACCTCTTCAAGAATTCCTACCATGATCCAACCAATCCTCTGCCTTCCAAGCTTTCTCGTCCTGGACAAAACCCACCTTAGCAGCTCTTCTACCACCTCTTTTTAGTCCTTCCGGCAACCAGACTTGGATCTTCCCTCGACATCTCTGGACAACCCTTCTGACCTGACACAGTGCTCATGAATAAGCTGGTGCCCTGCGCTTAGTTTTAGAGTAGTGCTTTAGAAATATGGAATTTACACTTACGATGCTTGCCATCTTCTTGTCTACAGTTATATGATCAGTCTAATCAATTGACTTGCTTCAAATGCAATTCCCTTCCAATCCCGAATTACATTTGAAGAGGCAAATGATGTGTTGCACAACACAGCACTGCCTTGGTTAACTTTCCCTTCAGTCCTAAAGATGATTCATGGACTGTGAAAATGCTTTCTCCATAATCTAGTAAAATAACTCTATTGCATTGGTGATTTTATATAACATATTCTGTTATTACAGAACAGGCTACTTTAGCAATCTCAGCCAAATAAGAGCTCCACAGCAACTGATGGAAACAAATGTCAAGCAATTACATGGTGATTGAAGTCATACCTGGAATAGCGTATATCCTGTGTAGAGCTCAAATATTATACAACCAACACTCCATACATCACACGGATGCGACCATCCTAATTCTGAAAGAATTAAATTGCATTATTAATTAAATATTACAAATTAAAATCCTACTGGTTTTTCTGTACCCTTGTAAACAATAATTCATTATAAACCAAGAAGGTCGAGTAAGAAGAGAAAAGCAGTCCCTTAAGATAGCCCTGAAGCAGCAATCAGTATAAGTGAGCAACTTCATTTTGTTAGCCTTGGCATATGAAGGCAGGTGGCCAATCACCTCCATCACCGTCTCAACTTCCCACCGAAAGTGTACAGTCTGTGTACTCAATGTAGGTCAGTTGCCTACAGGACGCAAGATGGATCAGAAATCTTGGAACAAATTCTGCCCAGGCGAGGATTTGAACCCCTCAACCTCTCGGTTGACAGTCCAACGCTCTAACCACTACGCTATCGAGCACCCAAACCACTAAGCTATCGTGCACCCAAGTCATCAAGTAAAGCATACATTAAATTAACTAATTTCTGTTTAGCGGGTATACCAACTATCACTTAATGAATATTTAGCAGGCATTAAGCAGTGCTTACAGTTGGGAAGTAAAGTACCAAAGAACTCACACATTAGTAGAAGGAAAACAATATCAAATGGCATCATAAATTAATTCTCAACAAGCTGTGAAGGACCGCACATTAGTCTAATCATATCAATGCTTTTTTAAACCATGAACCAACTAGACTCGTTAAAATGACAGGAAAACGCATCTCATCACAGTTCTAAAATTACTGGCAACACATGAGCAACCTACCAAGAATAACTTCAGGTGCTCTGTAATGTCGAGTTGAAACAACAGTGCTATGATGTTCGTAGTCAAATGTAGCAGAACCAAAATCAATTAGACATATATCGGGACACTTGACATGATGGTAATCCTTGTTCTGCAACAAGCACAAATGCCCACAAGTAAATAGCATGTATCAGAAACGTACCAAACACCTTCAAACAGCCTCTACATATTTTACAAGAGAGCAGAACAGAAGCTAAAGCCATGTTCACATGCTTGGAATTCACTCCTCTGTGAGTCACTACCAGTTACAAAGAAATTACTACAGGTGCAACATCATGTTAAGATAATTTACTACTTAAAAACAAGAGAAATACAATTTCAACAATGTTAAATTGTAATGTCATGACGATTAAGGATTTAACTAAACTTATTGAAATTATTAGCATGTTATCATGCATTAGTAATGGTTTACCTTGCCAAACACATCTCGTTTATATTATTCCCTACTTTATCTGCATCTGCCATACTGCAAATTGTAATCAAGGCAAATTATCAATCCCTGTCAGAGATTAAAAGTACTCCAGAAACGTACATCCCACATCATTGCAGGGTAAACATCCTAATCTAGTACTGATTAACATTTCAGATCTGAACATTCTGAATGCTAATCATATTAGTAAGTTATAAATTTGTAAATTTCTGTATATCTTATTAAGCATCATCAACTTCTATTTCACTAGATCAGAACGCAAGTACTACAGAAGAATCACCCACACAACTACTACGTCAATCAATTAATTAATCAATTTTCGTTTATTCTTTCAAGACAGGATGACATAGACGCATCAGGTTATTTTCTGTTAAGTGCGTTGGCCTTTCACTATGCAAGAAATAACCTCATGATGTTCAATTACTGCCTGGTCTACACTGATTTTTTTAAACATGCCATTATCCAAGTTAGATTTGATAATGTTTTTCAGTTGTATTTTCCATTGGCTCCAAAATGAAACTACAAACCAACCCAGGACTAAAATTTCAACCAACACTAATATCATTGTTTTGCAATCAAAAAATAACACCCTGAACAACTTACCTTGGTGATGTTAAGGACTGTATCAGAATCCGAGTTATTAAACAGAATATTCTCTGGCTTGAGGTCGGTGTGTGTTAAATTGTTGTCATGAAGAACTACAAAACCACATTTGCAAAGCTGCTGTTAGAACCATGTTTATTTACATTTGTATGTATCACGGGTGGCCAACCTTTTTTGGCCGACGGGCCACTATGATTGTTGGTAAGCACGCGGCGGGCCGCAAAATATATGTCCTCACAGCCTCCAAAGAAATACAAATGTTTATTTCATATTTTACAAGATGTATAAAAACAGGTAACGACTACATTAGGTCACTAGAACTTACAACACAAAAGCTTTAAGTGTTTTAAACATCATTATTATGCAGTATTGCAGTAGTCGGACAAGTAAGTTGGTGCAAAATGAGAAAAAATTATTTAGAAAGGGGCCGTGCGGGCCGCCAATTAGCAGCCCGCGGGCCGCATTCCCGCGGGCTGGCCATCCCTGGTATGTATGTATGCATGCATGATATGTATGTATGTAAATGTAAAGTGCATAGCCTCGGGACCACCTTGAACCTATGCACTTAACCGATTCTGCACATAAGAAATTCAACACCCAAAATAATTTCTAAATGTACTGCTATTTAATAACAGAGATGGAACCAACAGACTATATATTGCCTTCAGTAACCATTCAGTTTAAATAAATCTAAGCATTAAATTGGAAGTTAAGTGCCAAATACACCATATATGTATTTGGCACTTTCCTCACGGCCAACACAATATAAGTTGTCAATGCATTCAATGGATTCAAATTTCAGATTTGGTTAAGGTAGTAAAGCCCGTCATCAGTAATCTAAAGATAAACATTCATCAAAATACTGGATCCAGGACTCGCAATGAAACAGGGATCATCGAAATCAAGCTACTCCAAAGTCTATATACATATATAAGCTGACAGAATACTAGAAATCACAAACCATTAACAGCATAACTTAATCTTACAGAAAAATATAAGGAGCAATAACGCATACTGCAGTCTAATTTGTCGTATCATCCAATCATCAATGATTAGATTTCTTCATCGTGCTGCAAACAAGAGCAATTATGAAATCAGGTTTTGCAATGAAGAGGTTTCACTCTACTAAGAATTTTAAATGCTGTTATGACCAATTTATACATACATTTTACAGATTTGCAGAGCTGAAAGGCCATATGTCGAACTTGGTCCACTGTGTATGGCTGATAGTTGTTCTCTTTCTGCAATGTTAAAATAACAAATACACACATATGTGCAAACACCAAGGTAACTAGAAGTATTGCTTATATAGATCATAATACGACACTGGCAAATATCCATGCTTTGGTGTTGAGCTAAGCGTGTCTCGATACAACTACGACAGTATTCGTCCAATAAATAAAATCCCTTCATGTTGTCAGCTGATAACATGCTAATGAACTGATTTTAGTTTTGGATAAAAATCACATAACTCTTATTAAACTCAAACTGGAGTTTGTGGAGTAATAAAGCATCCTACATATTCAACAGACTCATCCAGTTAACTTAACAGTTCCCACTGGTGCCAATGAAATGTTGTCTACTTCTACAACAGATTGGTTTCTCTCATTTTCTTCTACCAAATGAAAAAATTCTCTGTCTCCCAGCTGTTCGGGTCTCTATAGGCAATCTATGCGAAGTTCTTCATACCTAATTTTAATATCACAACTACACTGATAAACGCTTGTATCGCAATGCTGGTATTTTCAATAACTAAGCTACACAATATATCAATCGAATAAGTATACAAATGAGGCAATGAATTTAAACTGAGAATTGTTACACACAAATACTAAGTTTTAATGTATATATATAATCTCCAGGAAAATTTTCTGTCACACTTCTTCAGTGATGCCTCTACGTAACACTGGTGATTATTTTTGACTAGTGGCAATTACTGCTTGGTAAAGACAATTCTTCCCCATTTCTTTCAGCTACCTGGCTGCACACAAAAAGAGACTTCTCTGCTGCTAATTAATACGAATCTCTCATCACTGTTTCGTTTAAACTAATTTCATCCAGATCTGTTCCTCAGTTGGATACATCCAACCAGATATGTTTCAGAACGGTATTCATCCAACCATAAAAACAATTTATCAACCAAATGAAATTATTTTTTCAACAGCTGTTTTCCATTACACAAGCACACAAAGCACAGAGCTTGTTACTCAAATTGGAAGAACTTTATATCAGTATTTATTTCTTCTAATAGCAATGATTTTAGTTTTTATTCAAATAATATGTTCCCAATCTTGTCCTCAAAACAAATACGGTGTGGGTCTAAAAACCTAAAGCATACACTGTTGATATATATGCTACGAACTTGTAGCCCTGCCACTTGGGCTAATTGGTTACCTTGATCGGGTTCTCTGCTCAAGCGCTCACCTCCCTAAATATTCTCCTCTCTCTGCCTATATGTGTGATGTTCTTCACTGGCTCCCTGTTTCTCAGCACATCTACTACGGAGTTGCTGCACTTGTCTGGCGGTGCCTTCTTGGTTGTGCTCCATCCTACATGTCTGATAATTGTCGACCTGTCTCTGACCTCACAACCCGTCAAACTCTTCGCTTTTCAACAAAGGGGAGCTTTTGGTCCCATGAGCTCACACTTCTATTAGACAGCATCAGGCATTTTCGATTGTGGGGCCCTCCACCTGGAATGGCCTCCCACTAGACCAGAACTTGCTGTCTCGGTCAAACTCGCTCTGCTTTTTTAGTCCCTAAAATCACACTTCTTTAGCTGTGGCTGGGAGCACTTCTGAGTAGGTTTTTTGAAGAGGCGCTATATAAATTCTCAGAATTGAATGAATGAATATGTTTTGGTGGGTTCCTGTTAACAACTCAACAGCTATCAAGTACCGCTGCAAACTTCTTCCACTGAGTGCATTCATTTGCCTAAGTATTTAATTTCTGCATGCACAGCAATATGACAGTAGGTACAGAAACTGGGTTTTTAAATAGCTTACCAGAAATTCAAATACACTGAGGCCAAGCATGTTGAATGATATACACATATGACCATGATAGTTGAACCAATCCAACATTCGTACACATAAACTGTAAATTGTCAAAAATACATTGAAGCATAGTGTCCTTCATCAATTGAAATGTTTCCACCATAAAACCTCTTCCATTGCATTACAGAAAATAAAGCAGTTGCTACATAAATAATGCTTAGGACAGGATTGAAACAAGTCATCCTCCCATGTTAGCCACAGGCAATACACCTTCAAACCATTTACCTGTCCAGCTTAGAAATGTAACCGTTGTTATGCAAAAAAATGTTATGCAAAACCTTATTACAAATAGGTCTAGTTTTTCTAGAGTTTGTACATCTAACAGAATTGCCCATAATGTATTGTTGCCAGAAAACTAAAACTTAGCATTTGTAAAAAGTTCCAAAAACTATGATCACTTGGATATCTAACTGCATCTTCTTGCGGCTGACTATCCGCGGCTCAGATTCACATTTCAGTGTGACTGCACTCATTACAAATTTAATTAATACTAATAATAATCACAATACTCATGTTCTCGAGTTATCGCATTTAGGTTTCCAGTATGCAACAAAATTGTGACTTGTTAGGGAGAAATTCTTATCCATAAGGTACTTAAGTATGGCAGTCTGTCAGAAGTTTATGTTCAACAACAACAAATCTTATGTCCAGGCTGCTTTTGATTGAGCTATTTCCAAGGAATGACCCACCAAACTGATGTATGGCACAAGAAGTCTCAAAGGTCAGTTAAAAAATTTTGAAACTATACTTGTAATGCAAATTACTGAACAAAATTGCGGAACTCGAAATGGCAAAATCTTTGGCATTGGTGAACACAGCCCCGCAGCCAACATAAATGTTGGCAAGATTGTTACCATATGCATGGTTCATGTTTTCTGCATTAAAACAGTGCCATTACAGACGACAGTAACATCAAAGACATGTCTTACCTTTCTCCCCTTGGGTCTCTTTCGTTGATTTTATTTAGGACGTTAATCTCCAATTTGGCAGCTTCTCGATACTTTTCAACGTTTCTGATAATTTTCAGGGCAATATCTTCGTTATTCCTGTTTAACAAAACAGACTTTCACAGTTAATTTACAGCTAATCACATCATTTTGAAAAATTGTGTTATGGACATTTTACTGACCTCATAAATTATCTGCAACAATTATCTTTTGCATTTACATCCTGTTACAGATTATAAATATTTACAAAACCATTACATATGGGCAGTGGGCACTGACTCAACAGTTTGAACTAAAATTAATCACAAGGAGTAGTACACATTTTGTAATAACTGTATAAAATTACAAAACTGTCAAAGAGCTGCTAAATTTGTTTATTATTATCAATTTGGCAAAGTTGTTTGCAATTTTACAACAGAATTAAAAATACAAAAAATTCAAGATTGAGAATTTTGAGAATCTGTAATTATGATATATGCAGATTCAGGGTCTTTATACCACTATTCATTGAAACCTCGTCATCATTTAGTGATTAGTGTGGCAAACGCTTTGAACGAACAAAGTGGAAAGCTGCTCAGAAGTGCACAAACCTTCGTAAGTCTTTGCACTGCACAACTTTTCCAAACGTTCCTTCACCGAGAACTTGAACAACTTGATCTGAAGTAGATAGAGTGACAGTTAGTTTAATAAATGTGGCAAATGCACAAAAAGCAGTGCCTAAATAGCATGTTGAAACTCAGTGCCTACAACTATTCAGAATCTCCTACTTGCATACTAAAGTCTACCAAATCATATGGACTATATTGATAATAATGAAAATGAAATTACTTGAAAGATGCAAAAGCTGCAGTTTTCTGTATCAATGATACAAGTTATGCTGATACATTAAAAAGATTTAACAAACATATTCAAGTTTGACTGAATTTTAAAGTGTTACTCTAAAAAAATTTGACATTCCTATATGATTTCTAATTAGCAAAAAACTACAAAAACCTAAAAGTCCATACTATGCTGCTGTGGCAGCAATCATTAAGCTAAGCTCAAATGAGTTGGTAATTACAGGTAGTTAATATGTCGTCATCTATTTTTAAATCAAGTGTCATGTTCATCCATTTGTTCAAGCTGTCTATTCTGAACTAGGATTAAGTATGCAGCAGTCAAGATTGTCAGTCCCAAATTCCAAGGGAAACAGTCATCCTGCATGACAATGAAATGCAGACGATATCCTCCCAAATATCTGATGAGCATGATATCCCAAGAAGCTTCAGGGTCCAGGGACAGCAACAGAATGTTATCAGCTGGGTTTACAGAAATGTAAGTTGAGTAAGTCATACATCACTACTTGGCACTACTAGGGAAACTGGAAGACATCATATTTCAAGTACTGGTAAGTCAAGAGTTAAAGCAAGTAACAAATCCAGTGGAGAAAATTAGTTGGCATGTCTTTTACATTCAGTGGCTCAGTTACAATACTACATAAATATAAAAGACAAGTATAAGACAGGACTTTCACTGGCAGAACACATCAAAAGGTAGAATTGTAATTTGGAGAGAGAATAAAAGACAACACAGCACATGGTAGAAACACTGAAAGTCAGCAATGCCACTGGTAAAAAGGATTGAAGTTGTCCAGTCTATGCTCCTTTGAACATATAAAACTTCCTATTAAAAGAGATACTGTTGCTGTTACAGATGAAACAGAAGAAAATAGCAACAGATAATTGTGACACGGCAAGATGACAGCATCCTTGGCCGAGTATTCTGGTTGAATCAAAGTCTAGCTCTCAAATATGGTTTTTGTTTAAAAAGCAGTCAGTGCATCAGGGATGAGTCAGAAAAACTACTAAAGCGAGAGTACATCTTGCGTGTAGAATGTCTCCTCCTCTGCATATCAGGTGACCTTCTTTATCGTTGTCGACACTTGACGACCGCAAGACCTCTCTATCCTTCTATATGATTTCCAAATGGTCATCATCAGTTGGAAGTGTTGTTCAGCAGCAGATGAGATCATATTTGTCATGTGATAGACAACAACACGCAACACACCACATCCAATCACGATGTGTCAAAACAGCTCAGTTTTTGAACTTAAAATGTAAAAAATCCCAATGACCTTAATCGATTAATAGAAATTCCAACTAGCAAGAGACTAAAACAGCTGCACACACGGTTCAGAGTTTTAAATCGTCATGTCCAGTGATAATGCTCTGGCATTTAACAATAATCCTATGCCCTGCTTACCATCTATGGTCTTTCCAATTTCAATTTGCTTCAGTTCAAACTTTAAACTTATTAATTAATTTTAATAAGTTAATATTCCCCAATACAAATGCATGTCCAACAATCAATATCATGATCGTTCAACATTCATATACTGGCGCATTATAGTTCATTCACAGCCCACACATACAAATACCCTGCAGCAATGGAGTAAACCATAAAACAGGGCATAGTATGCAAGGCCTTACCCATGTTTAAAAAAATCTTAAATGGCATCCATGGACTATTTATGTTACTATATCCTAGTTAAACTGAAAGGACAAGTGAACTTTTCAACTTGTTTGTGATAACAGAGCAATGGTATATGCAAAGTGAGTGGTGTTATGTATGGATGCATACCCTACACAGTCCGGATCTATTAGCATGCGGTCACCAGGTTCCACAGGTACCGTGACCATGTGTTGACAGACCAAGTGGGTTGAGAGCTATGTTGAAATACAGTAGTGTATGATTTACAAGATATAATCAGGCTAGAAAGCTCAAAGAAACAGGCTGCCTATTATAAAAAAGGCATTTGCAATGTAGCCTAATGTCAAATTTGTGCTAAGGGCTAAGTGATTATTGTGACTTAATACAAGAAAACTTCTGGCCACATTAATATCCGATACCAATGCAACACACAGCAAAAGTAACTAATCTTTAATTTGGAAGATATGGAAAATATTGAAGTGAGAGTAAATTTTTCTTGGACAGTTACTTCTAATTTGCATCAGACACAAATTTGTTTAGCAGTGTTCCACAACTGGCATTACATTGCGGTTCAGAAAATTTTGGACTGCTTATTGTGACCATCTGTGTAAAATAATCAGGTATAATCCACAGATTGAAATAACAAGTGAGGGCACAAGGTTTGTAGAATCTGATATAACCACAGGATATGTGCGAAAATGCAGCAGTTCATCAAATGAACACCAACAGTGCAGCTTAGCAATTTGCCTTCGTTTTTAGCTAAAAGATTTCCAGTGCATCTGCCATTTTGATTGGTTGAATTATGCATTTAGGTTCCCATTCTAAATATCTTCCACTTATTTAAAAAAAATACTTTTGAAAGGTCAACAGACGTCATTATAACAGTACACATGTGCACTTTGGCACGTGCATGTCTTGACCCCTAATACACTCTAGTTCATGCTCGTTATTATTGGGTTAAAACACCTGCATAAGAACCAGTCATGCAGATGTTTCAGTTTGCCATAAAATAACATCATCACTGTAAAGACATGATTACCAATAATATAGCTGTGTGCAGCTGTAAGTGATTACTATCTTCAGATGATGTATTATAAAGTGGACATACCTGACAAGCCTAACAAAAGAACAATAATAAATATCGGTTATGAAGTAACCACGTTATCAAAGCCAATAGAATGTCACTAACCCATGGTGAACAGCTTCGACTGCTGCCACTGCTGCTGCTATTTGAATACCGATCATAGCTGCGATGGCGACGACTCGATCTCCAGTCGCCTCTACTCCTTCGCGAAGAATGTTTACTGTACTTGGACCTGTCGTGGCGATATCGTCGACTGCTTCTCGACTTCACAGAACTGTAGTGCTGTCTTGAACTGTAGTGTCGTTCAGAACTGTAGCGCTGTCTTGAACTGTAGTGCCGTTCTGAACTGTAGCGCTGCCTTGAACTGTAGTGTCGTTCTGGACTGTATTTACGGCCTGAACTGTACTGCTGATCGGTCGTACGACAGCTGTAGTCTTTTCTACAGTGACAGAATTGGAAGAAAATGATTCTGAAAACTTGTTGGTGACATTTATGTAATGACAGGATCTGAAGAAAACATGGTAATACTCAGAAGTGCAGAATACATACTATATTGAGTCCTTTAGGGTAATCTAACTGGTGATGCTCCTAACCCAGTACCAGTAATTTAATGAAGTCTTCATTTGAGGAAAGCCTTGTGCACTCATTTAATTCAAGAGCATAGATAAAAAGATGAGCAACTGAAATTCGCAATGTTAAGTCACAGTTATGCAAACAAGCAGAAAACTCAGTCTCTCAAGTTGCTTATCGACCATAGGCTGCCTGTCTTACAGAATGATCTCCTGGATATTGACCTAATCACAGCTTGGCTTTGGTATGCCATAGGTCTATGACTTGTGCATCAGACACCGGCACAATACAAGTAATTAGTTACAATTACATTTCATTGTTAACCTTAATTAAATACAACAAATTTAGATAGTGCAAACTCAACACTTGTGCTATCTGAATAAATGCAAACATTACATTTAATGTAGTTCATCTAATGATTATTTTCAAATGTCTGAAAGAATTAATATTAAGATTTTCCATTTTACTCCTCATTTTAGAACTCATACTGTAAAACTTTACAAGCAGTCTTCAAAATTTAATGAATGGTTCACTTAATTTATTGTAGCATTCACAATTGAATATACTTACTTACAAGACAGACAATTATTAAAAACCATCATTTGGAAGAGTCCCTATAGTGAACAAACCTGCAAGTTGAGTATTTGTAATAACTTGAATCACATATATAATTTCGGTGGTAGCAGGATGGAGACAGACGTGCCCGTTTGTATCGCTCATTACAGGTAGTGCTGTAGGAGTCTGTACTCCACGACCTCTGCCTTCGCCGTGACATCTGGATTGACAAAAGAAACAGATCCTAAATGCACATCTACACATAAAACCACTAATTTATAATAATAATAATAATCTTTTCTTTATTAAGCGCCTGACAAACGCACTGCGCTGTACATTTACATGTTATGCAATTTAAATCTTAACTACTAACAGAACAGACAGCCTGCAATACAACGGCGCTAATAGCAGCCTACAAAGCATATCCGCCCTACGGAGCTTGAACTCGGTACCTCTCGCTCTCTATGCCAGTGTGTTATCCAATGCGCTATCAATTTACAAGTACATAACCCAGATTTTGAAATGTCTGAAGAAAATAACCACTTTGTTCGTAAATTTTAAATTATTTCACACACGTAGTCGCGAAGAGCTCTAGGTCTAATTAAATAATTTCAACTTAATTTTAACTTTTTTACTATTTGTGGTTTTCCCTTAATAGTTAACCAATTACAGACCAATTCCGTGCAACATCACACTCAGTTTTGATTATCTCAAACTTCGTGAGGATTTTTGGCACGGTCATATCTCACAGTCTAGAGTGGCTTACAATCAGGGCGACGGAATTCGACCGTTTCTTTGGAATATTCGTCCTCTGAATAAGCTGCTTCTCGCGACAATCACCGTCTCTGGGCGCTGCAGAAGAAACCTTTAGATTATAATCATATATCGCATACGATTGTCAAAGAATACAGGATCAATTTACCAAACATACATTGGTTGCTCGAATTCTTCTTTAACTTTCTTCCCCACAAAGGACAAGGAAAAGTCTCAAACGTCAGTTCAAAAATCTCGAAACAATATTTGTAACGCAAATCGTTGAACAAAATGGCGGAAATCGCAATGGAAAAATCTTTGGCAATGGCGAACGCAGGACCGCAGCCAACATTAGATGATAAATATATATATATATATATACATATATATATATTTGTATATATATATATATTATACATATATATATATATATATATATATAGATATATATATATATATATATATATATATAATATTATATATATATATATTATATTGATGATAGATGATATATGATATGAATTGGAAAGTCGTACACAATTTCTATATTTTATCATTTGTGCGGATTTGTGTAAGTCGTGCGACACCTTGTGCTGGCTATTTATCGTGTTTCTATGCTCTACAGCTGCAGCCGACCTGTTGCGACGATCCGATATGTGCTGGCTAGTAAACGCGTTTCTACAGAAGCCGACCTCTTTCAAGTTTCAACGACCCGATGTATCGTACTCTAGATGCGATTAATTGTACCAATTCGGGGAGTAGAGTATCTAGCATAACTTAATTGTGGTTGTCAGAGGACAAAGTAAGATAAGTGAAACTAAATATATAGGCATTGTCTGGGACTGGGACTAAATGCTTTTCAGTCAAGCAATTGCCGTGATGATGATGATGATGATGATGCTGATGACGACGAACGACCAGCTGCCGGGGAAGTGAGCAAGATATCATCATCATAACGGACTGAGAACGCGGAGGGTGTAAGAATAGCCAAACATGCAGCCTGATTGGAAGTTCAGATTATTATAATTTATTTATTCCTCTACCTTCACCTCAATTTCCATGCTTTCGTCTGTTCTCCAATTGACTATTGTAATTGTCTTCTTGTTGGCTTACCCAAGGTTCGTCTATCTCCTTTTCAGTCCGCACGGAATGCTGCTGCCACACTTATAGCTTGCCTTCCTAGTTGATTGTTCATTACAAGTAATAAAGATTAACTTGATAATTTCTGCTGACAGACATAGACAACCTGTGGTTTTGTCTTGGATATTTGAGCTCCTTATTTATTGCACACTTTAAGACTTAGTTATTTCCCTTGCCTCACGTCAGATCTGCACCTTAGTCCTTCAGCCGATTCAGATTTCCCACACAGCCCAACTACTAAGGTACAGCTCTAGTGCCGTTGAGGGATTCCAAAAATGCACTTCATAAAGGTCCAGATACTTAACAGGCACATGGGGATATGCTTGTCTGTCTCCTGTAAGGAACTCAACCAAGACAAAACCCATAGCAACCAGTCCTCCTTGACACATTTCCTGTCCTACAAAAAGCATGTTGTCGGCAGTACAGACAGATCGATAGATAAACAATCACACAAGCTCAATGACGACACAGACAGAAGACTTGGCGACAACACTTGTTTAGCCATGCAATTAAACCCTGCAGACGTGATTTACAACTTTTATACGGATGCTAGAGTTGATTGTTTGTTAGAAGTAACAAAGGTTTAAAACTTGATAATTTCTATTGACTTAGTCTGCTGATGGAAACCTTGCTTATACCCAGAACAGAACTAGTAGAGGTTTAAAAGCAACGTAATGTACTGTCATGTAATTTAAACCTCCAAAAATGTATCAGCATCACACAACAAGCATGCCAGAGAGACCAGTTTATTCACAAGCACTAGATAACCCGGTTGACGTCATCAGTCAGACCAGTACACTCATTCTTCACAACATATTGGTATATAAACAAGACTAGTCAAGCACAGTTCTCAATACAGATTAACATTTAAAGCAAAGCAGTTGTATGTAAAATTACAGCCTGGCTTTTAAAGAAAAACCTTTGCTTTGATTCCTGAAAGAACACAGACATTTGAGAAGAATGATAAACTTGTATAAACTCGATAAACTTCTATAATGCAACATCGGGCCTTCTGGGTCGGGGGACCAAGTATCTGGACTAGGTTTCCTCTAGAACTCCATCTCCTACCTAGGAACTCTTCACCTGCATTTTATTCCTGTCTGAAAGCTATTCTTTTCAACCGTGGTTGGGCTGGGAGCACCTCTGAGTAGATTTCTTGAAGGTGTGCTATATAAATGTTCGATATGAATGAATGAAGGGGCAAAAGTTTTGGACATCTTAAATTCTCTACAGAAAACACTGAAAACTAAAATAAAATTTATATGGATGATCAATTTCTTCAGTGCTGTTATTACAATACACAATACATCAATCAAAGATCACACCAATTGAAACCATACTACAAATTCCTTATCAGTTAGAGAAGCCCAGTTCAATCTGAAATTGCTTCACTTGAAAGCTTCTATAACCACAGTATGCATGGTATATGCAAAACTGTTAAGTAAACTCCTTGATTCACCATATAAACAACTTTAGCTGCAACACGACTAGACCAAAGAATCATACACAAATATTCGCAAATACAGCACTAAACAAGAACAATGACTATCTGCAAGATAAATGGAGAATATTGCAAACTCAGATCCATCATGAAAAAATCTACATAAAGGTAATTACTGTTGGAACTGCTTTCGCAAACATCTATAAATGCATATGTTTTAAAACTCAAATAAATTAGTTCTGAAAGTACTTAATAACAAGTACATGCACATTACCACTGACAGGCAAACAGCACACACACGCACGCGCGCACACACACAGACACACACAAATGATCACACGCAAACATGTGCACACACAGTGTTAGCCATACAAATGCTATACAAAAAGTATAGTGCAATAGAACTTTATGTTTGATAATGACTTCGTTAAATATCCACAAGTGCACACTAAAGCCGGGTACTAGGAAACATCTACCATCAACAGACTAGAAAGTTGAAGTTTAAAGTGAAAGCTAGTCTCTGCGCAACAGTTGTAATGATAAGGCAGAACAGTGTCCCAAATGGTGAATATGCACTATCTAATGCATATGGATTGTGTACTGGTCATCAGACAATGCACATTGAAGGTGTATTGGCAACACTAAAGCTAATGCAAATGGCTGGTATGGTGGCCATGGAGTTTTTTGTCAACCTATGAAACCTGAATTGGCTCAGAATGCCTGGTTCAGCAAATGAATATACAATGTCTGTATCGAGTAAAAAAACATTCCCAGTTTAGCAAGCAACAATGAGAAGCTGACTGTTACATAAAAAGCCACCAATTGAAATGAAATAATGTAACTGTAATGGTAAATTCATACAGCAGTAATTGTGAATTTTATCACAAAGCTAACCAAATTTCCTTTACATTAAACAACTCATTTCTCAACTATTACTAATACAAGACAATTGTCCTCTATGATAATACTGAAAACCTGACTCCATAACTGAAGAACTGTACAACCATAAAAATATTGAAACACAGAAGAAAACATCAACACTTTCTATCAGAGAGATTCCTTCCAACATACGTAAAAATTCGAAAGGAAATTTCGAGTCTCAGATCTAGTCACATTTAGAAATTAAAGCTTAGCCGACAGACTTTGTTTATCATAGGCTCATTCGAAACTTTCCTCTTAATTTGCCGGTGTGATTATTCTGAACATCTAACTCCATAATTGCACAACCAAACACATATTGAAACTAACACAAGAGGAGAAAACATCGTCAATAAGTTATGCAAGAGGAGATTCCGATATATATACAAATTTGAAAGGAAACGTTGAGTCTCAGATCTAGTAAAAAATAAAAGCTTAGGATTCAGACTTTTCCTCATCAGCTCAGTCGAAACTTCCCCAGCTTCCTCCACTGCATGAGCCCCAGCTGCCGGAGCTCCAGCTGCACGAGCCCCAGCTGCCGTGACCCCATCCATATCCACCGCCCCATCCACCAAACATTCGGCTGGCCGCATAACCAGCAACAGCTCCTCCCAAAGCCCCTACAAAGACACAGCACAAGATTCACTCAATGGAAAGAAACGGTGCACATTTACCAATTTTAGTTACTCAGGTTACCAGTCTGCATTGACACATTTCACGAGTTTCCAACCATCACAAAAGGGTGTCTCCAAATCACATATACACGTGAAAAGTGTGAACATGACTTGAAATAGAAGGTTCTGGAATTAAGAAAGAAGTGGTTAATGAACAACCAGGCTTAAAATAAGGAAACATAAGTGAATGAGGGAGATTAAATGAGTGAACAAGGAAGACTAAACAAGTGGAAAGGAGAAAATAAGAGTAAGACAGGAGAGTTGGACTTTGTCAGGAGATAGATGAATGAGATCATTAGTAAAGACTCCAGTTGTAATTGCAATTGAACATTTATTTATATAGCACCACTCATAGATTCAGAGGCGCTCTCGGCCCAAGTCACTGCTGTCACTCACAAATACGATAGTCTTCAGGCGTTTCCGAAACAGAGGAAGAGAAAAGCCAAGGAGCTCAAGACGCGTTTCATGCGGAAGATGGTTTCAACTAGAGCAGTCGACGTAAGCAAAGGTTCTGGATTGAGCAGTTGCACCACACATGTTGATGAGTTGATAGAACTTCAAACAAAATCTTTGTACATTGTACAGTTTTTAATGAATAAATATGGAAATGAAGAACTTAGATAATTATTTCTCAATGCATTTAAGGATTTAGCAGTGGAATATTAATCTACACATTTGATGAACAACAAAAGAGAATTGAAGCCATAATAGACTCAATAAATTTAAGTAAGAAAAGTAGAAAGAAATCAGAATATGAAAAATGTTACTACACAAACGAATGAATACAAGATTTCAGAGATAAAATCATGCAGATGCAAAATTTCAAACTGAACACAATCTTCTCTTCCATTATCATAGCACTACATAAATGTAACTCAATTTATTTAATTCGCCTCTCGAAAAGAACCTAAAATGTTCATCATTATCTTTAACATTCAACAACACCAAGGGCAGATTTAAAAATCTGTTGCACCAGGCCAAGTTTTTCTTTGTGCTGCCCCTAAAGTTCATGCTTTGAAATTTTTATTTTTATTATGACCATTGTACTTATTATTCATTGTCATCCTGCTTGCAGTTTTAAACTAGATTTAATGTTCAGTTTTAATTTCTTTAATTTAAGATTTGCCACCCTCTGAAAACTCCTAGCCTATGGCATTTTTGTTCCCTTATAGTACCGGGTAAATCTGTCACTGAAAAAAAAACACAAATGTAACTCTCAAAACACTTTACTACATTAATGTAACTTACCATTACTTAACATTGTTTTGATTATGCTAGCATGAATAATCAGACAACCAGAGAATAGGAAGAAAGGCATACAGAGAGTGAGAGACAGGTCTACAGATAAACAGAAAGAGAGACAAAGTGAGAGAGAGAGAGAGAGAGAGAGAGAGAGAGAGAGAGAGAGAGAGAGAGAGAGAGAGAGAGAGAGAGAGAGAGAGAGAGAGTAGGAATTACCTGCGGCCATGTTTCCCATTCCGGAACCACCTCTGCTTCGATGATCTTGTAAAACAACTGTAGTAGTCTGAGGAGGTGGAGGATGATAGGGCTGGCCTGGTTGGCCGGGATAGAATGGGCCACCTAAATCAATCCAAACAAAAGATACATTCATCAAGGAATTCAACTAATAATAATAATTTATACAGCGCCGTAACACAGCATGCCGTTACAAGGGCGCATGACAGTCAACTAACAGAAATGTATTGTTTAAAAGTACAATTTTCAATCTTTTTTCTTAATTTTGTCCTTGTCATTACCTTAGGTACCCCACTCAGCAGGCCTGAACTGCTTAACAGCTGTTAAGTCTACTGTTTTGGAGAGTCATCTGTGGACTACCAGTGTAACATCAGCTTATAAAAAGCAACTCTGGAGATTAAACCCGATGCCAAAATCAAATAAATCCAAGAATAGCTAGTTAAAACTCTCAAAGTTACAGCAAAAATCTTGACCTACCATGATTTTGATACTGTGGATACTGTTGAGCGTATGGATTCTGCTGATAACCCTGTGGTGGCTGTGGATACGGCTGCTGTGCATACGGTTGCTGTGGATAAGGTTGTTGTGGATACGGTTGCTGTGGATATGGTTGCTGTGGATATGGTTGCTGTGGATACGGCTGCTGAGGAGGATAACCCGCCTGGGCATACATTGGTTGGGGCGCACCATAGCCACCTGGTGAGTGCGAAGAGTTAGCATGGGAGCTGTTGGAAACTGAAAATTAGACAACATCAAACATAATAAAGACCAGTGCATATTTGGAATACTGACCTGTTTACAGTTTGTGTTTGGTCCACCATCGATTGATGCCAAGTGCATTAGACACCTGCACGGCAGAATTTCCTAACCATAATTATACTGACTTCAACAATTAGTCATGATTAAAATCTGTAAAAGAATAGCAGAATAGGAATTTAAAGGGTAAGTAACGTCTATGCACCACTATTTTAACACCGATATATCTTGGCACCTAAATGAAGGCATCTAGGTAAATGTCCTGCTTTTATAAATTAAAATATCATCCACATAATTTTTACGCTATTTAAATTCTGATGAAACCATCCAAACATCAAAAAGAAGTAAACGTTGTCATACTTGTCAAAGCTTCAAATCCGATGTGAGGAGAGGCCGTGCTCTGCGGTGGTCCACCCATCGGAGCCGAAGGAGCTGGAGAGAAGGCATTGTAAGGACCAGCGCCAACCACTGGCTGATGTGCACTCTGCTGCTGCTGCTGCTGCTGCTGCTGTTGAGATGGTGCTGATGGAAACTATAAGGTGAAGACGTAAAGGATGCACACAATTATTGTATTGTATTTGTATTGTATTTGATCATTTATAAAGCGCTTCTCATAGCATAAGCCTTTCAGAAGCGCTCCCAGTGTGAGGTACTCCGAGAAAAACGGAAGGTTTTAAGGTGAGAGAAAGAGGTAGAGATGCCACCAGAGAGAATGGTAGAGCGTAGAGAAGGAGGAAGTCGAATTTGATACACAAATATAGAAACTATCAGTCATACCAAGATGACACTCTGATTGAAGGTCTGCATACACATGGCCAAGAACGCTGCAACTGCATCCAGCAAATTTTGAAATTCTAACAGTCTAGAAAGATACAGTTGAAGGTAATTTCAGCTGTGCTGAAAATCTACCAAATTCCGATAAGATTTGCTGCATGAGAAAGGAAAAGCTTTAAGTTAAATGTTTGGTTATATGCTAAGGGCCACACTAGGGAGTTACACACACCATAGCCTCCACCAAAGGATCTGTGGATGGTGGCTAGAAGTTGGAAGTTGTCACGAACTATGGCAGAGAACTTTGGACATTGGACATGTTTTAATTTGAGTAACAGCTTAACTTACAAAAAACTTTGTAGCAGACTTGAATAATTAATTACTAATGAATATGCTTTAGTAAAATACCAATAAAAGCAGTATATAACTTATCTAAAGTTAGTAGAACCAATTAGTAGAACCACTTTTACATTATTTTGCCCTATTATGATAAAACAAAATAACTGGAACCAAGAGGGCCTCCGGTAAATATCATAAATGAATAGACTATTTGCAGTGTGTTTTTTCCATATATGGAACAATTTGAGGGATGATGAGGTAAGATTTGGAACTTCTGAGTTTTAAGGGCCATCCTAAAGTGCATTACAATTTAAATCTGTTTTACTAACAACAATAGCAATACCCATAATGACTGGCAAAAATTCTGATAAAAAGACAAAGCAAATAATCCTAATTACCGTGCTGGTTATGGCACTCATCCAGTCACTGAAACAAAATAACCCCAAACAAATAAAACACACTACACCAAAGATACTACATAAATAGACACTGCATGCAATCAATGGAAGCTGTGACTCTCAATGTGCCCTGTACACAAAAAGGCGCATGGCTCTCTAGCTTTCTTGGTCGCTGGACTAAAGCTTTGCAATTCGCTATCCAGTTTAATTTGTTCTGCAATTCTTCTATGTTTTTCAGGTCTAAACTTAAGACTCATCTCTTTCAACTTAGATGTCCATTGTAATGAGGCTTCTGGTCTTTCTGGTATATCAGATTTCCACCTGGCTTTTTCAATGGATTATAGGTTTTGATTATGATTTCACTCTAGGTGACCATCAGCTAAGTCTTGGATATTATGATAATGGCACTATAGAAGTCAATTTAACCTCTTACCCGTTTGCCCCGAATATACTCGCCGGCGGCTAACTTGCCTACAGCGTTTGCCCCGAGATAACTCGCCAAACATAGTCCAACCTTATCCCTACAGTTTAGCCCGATTTAACTCGCTTTTTATTACTCTATGCTATTGCTCTATTATTTAGATCGTCTATGGTGTTCTAAATTTATCATTCTAAAATTATTTAGTATTGATTTGAATAGTCGCAAAATAATATGTTTTGCGGACTTTTGCGATCGTTGAAAACTGTGAAAAGGTCGCAATCTTCTAAGAAATGAAACTTCTGTACGCGCTATGTCAGCATCGTTATAAAAACAGTTTCTAAAATAGTTTTAGCTAAAGTTTCATTTGATGAACCAGATTTACGGGAACTAATGATTCGGGCAACTTATCAGACAACATTTTAGACCCAAAATGAAGATACGCAAGACGACGCCCAAGTCAGACTCGGAACCTGATGGTCAAAATTGGGTACCTCACTTTCAGGTGGTCCAATGGTCTAAAAATTCCATGTTAGAGGGATACCTTTACGGGCAATCCTGGTAGAAAAATTGATGTTAGTGACGCAAGTAATCCAGTTCAGTAGTTTGAGCTGTTTTTGTGGAAGAGTTGCTTTCAACTATTGTGAGGGAAACTAATTCACAGGCTGCAATACGCAAAAATAATTGAACGGTGCAGGCGCAACTTGAAATTTTTTAATAAACGGGTCAAGGGTTAATTAGAGTGAAATCATTACAACTATCATGAAATGACTCTACTTATCATTGTTAATTTGTTCTCTTGAAAATGAGTTCATGAATGCTAATCAAATCAAAATCTCACCTAAATTCCTGTTCGCTGTCACATAAGAAGAAGTGAATCTTGCTCTTTTTATTTGGTTCCACAGGGAATGCGATCATGTAATCCAGTCGGCCACCAGAGGGTAACTGAGGGCTAAATGGAATAGCTCGACAGTACGAGCCAATTGTCAAATATTCGCACACGTCCTACAACATTTATCAACAAACAAAAACTATCAGACTACTGCAAAAATTTAACAGAAGCAAACTAAATATTTTAATACTTAAAAAAATCTACTTGAAGAATTAAGTGTAGTAAACATGCAAAGCTGAGCATAGACTGCTACAGAAAAAGACCATTGAAGTATTACAGTATTTTTCTTAGAATTTTAAAAAATCAAGAAAAGTAGTCACAAATATTAGGAAAGCAGATAGGCTAACTATTAAATGGAAAGATAATGGATTGAGACATGAAAAACAAAACCTAACAAATTAAAAACTAATTATGACACAAGAGGATACGAAGCAAGAGGGGGGGTTAGGTTAATGGTTAACACTCTGGCATAAAGAGCAGAAGATCAGCATGGACGCGGGATCAATTCCCGCTACTCTCTCAAATGTCAACTCAACCGTTCATTGATCAGCTGGCATTGGTAAAATGAGCAGTAGGACAGATGGGTGCCTTGCATGGCTGCCACACAGTTAAATTTGACTCCTGTAATAACTTGTGATCATCCATTCATTCATATAACTTTTCATCATACTGCGTTCATATCAGTTTGGATCAATAAACAAAGATTATTATTATTATTATTTATAAGAGTAAGACAGAGGGTTGAGATTTGGTTATGACAAACCCGTAAAAGTACTGATCCCTTTCGACTGGAATCTTTCTTCTTCTTGTACCAACAGAACAATCCATCACTGTAGACCTCCACAAATACTTTCTTCCATGACTCACCGATAATTCCCTCTGCACAAGAATCAAAAAAACCCTTCCAAAATGTAGCCCAAAATGTACAATCGGAAACTTAATACCCTCAAACACTTCACATAACTGAAGCACAGCACACACTCAGAAGAACACTCGAAACCAGGAAGTTAAGTTAAATCTGGAAACTTCGCAGAAGTGTCAACAGAATCTCATCGAGAGACTTTAGAAGCAGTATTCATTGATTCTTTTAAAATCCCTGTAGGATTTCAGAGTCCTGGTGTTTTTACACCTGAATCTCTAGAAGAGAGAGCTCTGGTAGTATTCAATGTGATTCTTTGAAAATCCTTGTAGGATTTTCAGAGTAACGGCACTGGTGTTGTTACATATGCCGTGAGCAATGAACATGGGTTGACTAGCATTGCATGCAGGCAATAAGTTAGTGTGTCTTTGTCGATGCTGTTGTGTAAGGGCATTGGAGACTTTTGGGAACAGTCTGTGACTGGAGATGACAGCATTAATGGTTGGAGGTGACAGCATTAGTGGCATCAGTAACAGGACAACTCCGTGGGACAAGGAAATGTTGTGAACTTTGTTGATTGTATTAGTTATCGTATTGTATCTAAAGATTTATATAGCGCCTCTCTCAGAATAACTATTCAGAAAAGCTCTCAGCACGAAAACCCCGGGGGAAAAGAAACGTCTTTAAAGAACGAGAGACCAAAGAGAAAAAACTAGTCATTAGTTTAGCCCTTAATGAGGGGGAAGGTTATTCCAAGTAGAGGGACCAACCACAGCAAATGCCCGGCGTTGAGCCAAGGCAGTCCTAGTCCTAGGAACAAAAAGATCTAGCCAAGGCACTTACTAGATTCAGTGTTTAAAAGTTTAAGTCATTGACTTTGTGGCTGTTCATTGAGCTTTCGTTTTACATAACAAATCAAACCTTAACTGACTAATGTCTTGTTTTGAGTTTTGTTGTGCTATTATTGATCAGGCATATCAACATTCAACAGCAATTGCTCAAGAACTTCAAAAAGTTGTCTGACACATACAGTTCTTTCTTTGGTGATTAATTCAACAGCAATTGCTCAAGAACTTCAAAAAGTTGTCTGACAAATACAGTTCTTTCTTTGGTGATTAATTTATCAACTGGCAATCTCTCAATGTAACATATTTGGTCATTGCAGTGAGCTTGTAAACAGGGCTAACCAAGTTTACAAAGATTAATGAAGTCATCACTACAATTCACAGTAACTAAAAGATAGCTTCTAAAAACAGTCTGCAATTGCAAAACAGTGAAAATAGTTATAAAAAATTGAAATAACATTTACAACAAACATTGTTACATACAAGCATATGCAAATCTGTCCAGTTTACATTGCTAACAATATTACACAGGACAATGATGACATCATGACATTAGCTTTTCTGCATGGGCTAACACAAAATGTTAAGCATTATTGTACAGGCAAGAGATAGCAAACCACATTTTAAGATGACAACGATGAAAGAAAAATTATTAATAAGCTAAATGTTTAACTTTAATTTACTCACTAGCAAATTTTCTCATGTAACCTTGCTTCAGCTTTTGACCAGACATCTAAACACGCAAAAAAATCAACTGGTACAATAGGTTTACAAGCAATGTTATTGTAACTTCAGTTGCACCTGGACCTAGATTCTGGAAAATGCTTTTGTTTGGTTCTGATCAGTCTCTCAACTCATATCGGTCTCAACCTAAGACATACCTATTTCAGCTGACTTATCTACCATGTGCTGACTCTCTCTCATTGGACCGACTTTCTGGGTATTGACCTGGATACGGCTAGGTTTCAGGATGCCATGGGTTGCTGCCTTCAGGCAGACACTATACAGGTTGATTGTCTTTGAGAAAATAATCTAGCCTTAGGCTGAAGGTGACCATACATTAAACACATCTGCATAATGGAGGAGTAGGAAGACGAAGAAGACGCGCATTAAAGATAGTAAGTAGGCCATTGGCAAGTAGAAAAGTGATAGAGGAGGAAATTTACGGCGGGAGATGTTGAAGATGACAGCCAGTTCACAAACCACGAATGTGATGCCACCACCATGGGTTTTTGAGAGTACAGTATAAAACATGTTAGACCAAGAAAAATAGAATTAAAGTATAGTAAGCAGTCCAAACACCGTACTCTGACACCCACACTGCAGACCTGTCGTCTCAGCCTTTTTGTATAATTTAAACTCGCTTCAACGTCCTGTTTTGCAAACTATGTACCGGAGGGTATGGAATGAGTGAAACTAATTGAAAGGATTTCATATGATCCTCAAAGATACAATTCATAATGCTTATTTAGAAGAAGAGAAGAGCAGTCCTTTAAGTCAGCCCTGAGGCAACTTCATTTTCTTAGCCTCGGCATATGAGGGCGGGTGGCCAGTCCTCACCCTCGCCATCTCATCTTCCCACCGACAGTGTATGATAAGTGTACTCATTACAGATGAGTTGGTTAGGGGGCGAAGGAGAAATCTTGAACCAAATCTCTGCCCTGGCAGGAATTTGAACCCGCAACCTCTTGACTGACAGTCCAGCATGCTAACCACTACACTAAAGACCACCCCAATGCTTACTTAATTGATGCTGACATCAGTCAAGTAACTGACAGCATGCACTATCAGGAATGATGAGAACTAATTAGTCATAACAACAAGAATAAAAATTGCAAAGTCAGCTGAAGATGAAAATGCCAATTATCCATTTCGAGGGACTTAACTATTGTAAAATTTTTACTTTCACATGTCTGATGACTCACTGGACCATGACTTGGGTTTCACATCGTGACTGTAGCATTGAAATTATATGCTGAGAATAAGTTATCAGTTTATCATCGCAAATTATTTTTTCCTATATTCGTGCAATCTCCCTTCAATAACAAATAAAAGAATCCCAAATTATTTTTTACATAACCATGTAATCTCCCGTCGATGACAGATAATACGTTATTCATTTTTACTTTCCCATTTCTGATGATTCACTGAATTCAGATTTGGACTTCACACGATGACTGTGGCATTGAAATTATATGCTGAGAATAACTTATCAACAATTTTCCAGCCTACATTCGAGTTGCCCCTTTAAACTCTGCTTAAGTCACTTTTTCTAGCAAAGTTACGACCCTTGGAACTGTTATGCAGAAGTGACTTGTGCAGCCAAATTTCTTAACCCTTTTGAGGGGTTCCCAAAATGCCATATACATACATACATACATACATACATACATACATAGTTACATACAGCATATTTTGTTGCTCCTCCAGCAGTGCTTGTCGATTGGGAGATATTACTGTTATTTCTATTCAGTCCCAGTGTCTTTCACAGATGCTTTGTATTTGGGACTTTAATACACACCTTGTCTAAAATCCGGCGAACATTTAGTATCGGGGTGCACAAGTTTACGGGCGTCGAACGGTATCTTTTAGCATGCTGCGCGGAAGGTATGTTTGCTACAGATGACACTAACCCTAACCCTGACCCTAACCGACCCTCATAACGCGTAACCTGACCCTAACCGACTCTCACAACGCCTAAAATGACACGAGAAAATACACGCACCCCGATACTAAATGCTTGCCCAAAATCCTACCCTGATTCCAACTCTTTCCCCAACCTCTCACAATTTCATAACATTTAAACACCATCCACCGTACCCGTCTGACCCTTTGGATCCTGACCTAGAATCGACTTTATTTGACTGAACGCCTGTGGGTGACCTAATTGTCAATAATGATCCCTAGGCTCACCATGTAAACAATGTGGGTGCTCCAGACTTCGATATACTGCGTCTACAACCAAATCATTTTGGCCACAATGACAGAAATGATTAAACTATGGCAGTTAGAAGTTGCGTCTGTGCCAGCTATTGAGTTTCAATAAAAGAGTATTGTAGTGTGATGTATTGTATTGTATTAGCGCTACATAACTAAAGAAAATGAAATCTCATACAATACTCTGGCTTCCCGACCCGAAGCCACAGGCACCGTTGACGTCGCAACGTTGACTAGAAAACTGTATAATATCAAATTCACCTTTTACTTTAAGAATCAGCTGAAGTGTACAAAATAGAATCTTCCAGGAATTGTAAATGATTAAGTCACCCGGAAAAATTATAATTATTTACGAAACGTTCGCAATTTAGCGGTTAAATAAACGTACGTGCCATCTGTCGACGAAAATGAAAATAAGCGTAGTGCTAACTCTGCTGTGGAAGATTCCGCACATCTTCGGCGCATTTCACGTTGACTCAGAGTACCCTACGCTCCTGGAATAGTTGCTGTTATTTTGTTATAATTTCCAGTACCTAGGCCTATAATTATAAGGCCTATAATTATAAGGCCTACATTTTCCTAATCGTAATCTCGAGATTTCTACACCACCAAAAAGGCGGATTCGCGGGAACCAGCTTATTCACAGGCGCTTAATTAGTCAAAACAAATTGATAGGCAGGTATAGGCCTACGGTAAAGATCGGTTCCACCGTTCCACATCAAGATGCAAAAGGTTCATGCAGTCAGACAGTTGTATTTTGGAAAAACAATGTGTTCAGTTTTGAGTGAAAAAACTATGGAGAGATAACTATAACGAAAATAACACTAACGAAAATTCATCTTTATTTTCGTTAAAAGTAAAAAATAAAAATAGGAAGTGCAATATGGACGAATCGACTTAAATCGAGAACGAAAAATGCGATATTTGTATTATACAATTTGTCAGTTACTTTGGAAACTCGCGTAATGCATGAAGCTGAATGCACCCCGGGCTTCAAAGGCTTTCAAAGCTCTGAGCAAATTGTGAAACAGCGTGTTAATACGCACAAATTGCTTATAGCCTTCATTATTGTAAATAAGTAGTAACTAAACTTAACTAAAATAAAAATCCATTAACTATAACTATAACTATAACTAAAAAATAATACTAACTATAACTATAACTATAACTAAAATAAAAAATGCATTAACTATAACTTTAAAGCTATAAATTAAAATAAAAACTGTAAGGAGAATCACACTGGGTAAAGATCGGTTCCACCGTTCCACATCAAGATGCAAAAGGTTCATGCAGTCAGACAGTTGTATTTTGGAAAAACAATGTGTTCAGTTTTGAGTGAAAAACCTGTGGAGAGATAACACGATAGCCTATAAGTAGTCTATTTAGTGTGTTAAAAGTAGGGCCTAAGGATTAGGTGAGTTAGAACTGGCACATGTGTATGACTTCAATCTCAACAGTGTACGTAGGCTTATAGGCTACGTGAGCTACATAAAGCCCAGGCCTACTATTGAGATTGGAGCATATAATTTGTAAAAATTCGATCTATTAATTAAACTGCACAGGTCAACCAGTCCCTTTGAACTGCGTTTGTGGGACCCATAGGCAGGGGTGCAAAAAACCAAACTTTTTTCAAAATGAAAATTTGGTTTTTTTGGTTTTTTGGTTTTTTATGGTTTTTTGGTTTTTTGGTTTTATGTTTTTAAGATTTTCCTATTTGGGATCATAAAACTCATAAAATGGCATAATACCGTTCAAATTAATCAGATGCCTATAAATGAAATTAACTCGAACAGTAGAACCGTAGAATGTCATAAAACTAAGTTTACAAAGGCCATACAACAATTGCCAAGAGATTTTACGAGACGCCATTTTTGGCATTTATAATTTCTAAATTTATAAAAAAACAAAAAACCAAAATTTGCGATTTTTTTGGTTTTTTGGTTTTTTTAAAAAACCAAAAAAACCAAAAACCAAAAAACCAAGCCTTTAACAGCCCTGCCCATAGGTGACCTTGCAAGTGAACGTTTGAACCAACAAATGGTCTTGATTTCCGGGAAAGAACCATGATTAATGGCACCATGCAATAACGTAGCCAAAAAGCGACTTGGACATGGTCGCAAAAGTTAAGTTTATTTGTATTTCGCATATAAGAGCATATAGGCATAACAAATGTCGGCAATTTATTTCGTGGGCGGTGGTTGAACCCGTAAACGGTAAATCCCCTAAATACGCCCATCGTGAATGTGTTTAGGGACGTCTTATGACAACTTAGGTCTTTAATTGACGTCTTCCCTTTGTTGTTGATCTCATTGTAAATACGCCCATGAGTGTCATTATCCTTATGTGGGTGCAATGAATGCGCTTATAGATGTAGCCTACCCTAGCTCATTGGACCTAGTTGTCGGGCCTTTGACCAACCTATCAATCGTCACTGACTCACTGCCACTATGGTGATTCCATAATGCTGGTTCGCCAACGCCGGGTCACTGTTTGGGGCCTACAACTGACCCGCCTAAGCGCGGCTGTGCCGCTGAGGGTTTGCTTGTGTGAGACGATTAACATTATAGGGCCTGCAAGGGACAACGCGGCCCAGTGCCTACCAGAGCCCACGGCGGTTGCCCATGGCCTTGGGTTGCCCGACAATTACGCAGAATGTTCATAGCCCCGCCTCTGCATGCAGCCTGTACCTAGTGGGGCGGTGTGGGAAATCAATATCGGCTAGATAGGCGGATCTGTGGGTTTTGGCAGCCTGGAAAGTCATCTCAGACTTATACTTTCTTTATTATGGGTCCCATCCAATGCCCGTGGACATGCGGGCAGTGCATGTGGTCGAATATAATAATTATGAGCATATAGGCCTATATTGTAGGCCTAAATGTAAATGTTCGCATTTTTCTATAGCAATCGTATAATTATAATATTATGGCCTTAAGTCCCTCAACCTTGCTCATTTTTCAGTGATCGGATGATATCCTTCAGTCCTTCACCACTGGTCCACTGCCATTTATGGTCCCCGTGCAAGTATAGGCCTACCATGCTAGGCTAGCCCGATATTTAAATATTTGCAACAGTCCAGCATCGCCATGGAAGCGAACCGCGATCCGCATGCTGTCTTTCACAGAGGCGCATTAGAACGCTCTTACCAATGTAACTAACTGGCTATAGGCCTACCTTGAAATTGTCAATATCTATTTGCTTGAACCCGATCTTTTTAATCGTAGGCCTATATTAAGAATTTAGATATTGCTTCACTGTCTTGCTGATTTTCTGCATTGATGGCTCCACTTTGACCAGGTCTTTATAGGCCTAGACTTATTGGTTTATGTAGGCTAGTCAACACCAAATTACGACTTCCCGTAGGCTATTAATTTTATAGTTTTATAGTCTAGTCTTCTTCTTTGGTCCAATTTACATAGTTTTACAATTGGAAGGGTAACATCTTCAAAGTTAAATCTTGACCATTTCCCCCAACTTGTTTAGATCCTGATCCTGATGCTTTATGCTTTTCTCCACATTTTTGTATCTCCAGCAACATTTTCGCTGACCTTTCTATCATTATGTCCGGTATCTTATTAATTTAACAGTGGCCCCGAATACTAATCATTGCCCATTGTCTAATAGGCCTATATAAAAGTTCGAATGAAAAATGAAAATTTCCTCAATTTGGTCACGACAGTCACGACACGGAGCAAGAGAGTTGTAGTCGTGTAATTATTTCTACTGTGATCGTACGTAGGTTTTCGTAATTATTGTTATGCAAAACAATCATGCAGTTAAACGTAATAACCTATTTATAATAAGCCCACACACTGTATACTCTACAGCAGTGTGACCACTCCTTGGGATCTTTCCCAAGATCTTGGGATTGTGAGGGTCCGACTTGGGATCTGGGGATTTTGCATAGCAATCTTGGGATTGTTTCTAAGTTCTACAGACTAGTTTTTACCGTAGGCCTACTTTCAAACAGTGGCAGTGAATCAGATTACAATAAAACTCTCTAAGTAGGTCTGTGTAAAAGACGTTTATTATTATTGTAACTTGTAAACACTGTAATTTGTTACTTCAATGTTATGCTCCGATTTTTGTCTTAGCTCGGCATTTTTGTGAAAAATTTCTATTGTTAAAATGCATTTCATCACAACTTTTTCCCTATCGGTGACTTGGGATTTTTTTGGTACAATTTTCGCAAATCTTGGGACTTTTCTGGCAAGATCTTGGGATTTCAGAAAATGTAGAGTGGTCGCACTGCTCTACAGTAGCACTGACGATCAGTTGCTCTGTATGTCTTTCTGTCTCTGTTTATGTGTGTCTTTCTGTCTCTGTATGTCGCTGTCTCTGTCTGTATAAATATTATGCATTATTATAAATATAATATACATGAATGTATTATAAATGAAACATCATTATTGAGTTCGGAGACAGATATATGTCAAGCTTCCGTTATCATTTCTGACTTCCTTCATCTACGGATAAAGTATAGTTTTATTGACTTATAATGTAAAGTAATACAGTTACTGTAGACCCTACGTGCATCCTTTTGCTGACGTTTTCATAAAATTCTGCTTTTCACAGTGTTTTATACGAAATAGAAGATGACCGAAGCGAAGATCAGGACTGAATCGAAGAGGACTTCTTCCTCTGGGAGGACCCTGTCGTCGTCGTCGTCTCCTGAGACCAGACCGTCCCCTCCCAGAGCAAAATCTGTTCAGATTTTTAAGGTCATAGTGATCGGTGACTCTAATGTCGGAAAAACGTGCCTGACATTTCGCTTCTGTGGAGGGGCTTTTTCGGAGAAGTTTGAGCCCACGATTGGCGTTGATTTCCGGGAGAAAACGGTCACGGTAAACGAAGAAGATATAAAGGTAAACAATTTTCTGTTTGCATTCTGGTTCGGGCACATTGAACTGGGGTCAACCCGAAACTCAAATCCACGAAAACGCTGAAAATACGCGAAAGCCCGATTTCCCGAAAGCAGTTTTCTAGAAATCCGCCCAACTCCTGAAAGCTAATCAGAGTTAAATTGTGAACATGACTTATACCTAGCATGGCCTTGATGTATATCGATATATTGCCTATTCAACTGTTTATTTGTTCGTTATATTCATTCGGGTCGGACTTAGAAAATCAATTTGGTGGATCGGGCCAAAATTCGATTAGGGTTTCGGGGATTCGGGCCGCACACCATTGAACCTAGTAAGGCCCACAAGAAGTAACCGGTCTCTCCACTTTATCAGTTGGATCAGCATGCTATGTGTCTGTCTTCTTCTCTTCTTCTTTTGGTTCTCTGCCTTGCTAGGCCGGTTCGTACGTCCAATTTCGCCATTCATCATGTTTTCTGGCTCTTTCCTTCAGTTTGCTGTAATCTTCCTCCAACATCCAGTTCAACAACATCATTCTCGGTCTTCCTCATGTCTTCTTTCCCTCCATTCTTCCCTCAATTATAATTCTTAGAAGGGAATCTCCCCTCATGATGTGGCCCAACCATTTTCTTTGTCGGCTTCGTATTATCCCTATCATGGATCTTTTTTCGACCACCATTTGTAGTATGTCTTCATTTGTCCTCCGATCCATCCAGCTGACTCTCACCATTCTTCGCCATATCCACATCTCGAAGGCCTCCAATCTTCTTATGTCTTCCTTCCTCAGAGTCCATGTCTCTGATCCGTATAACACCACACTCCATATCATAGACTTGATAATTCTTTTCTTTAGATTCTTATTTAGCTTTCTGTGTCTGTAGTCAGTCAAAAAGCATCACACTACTTCAGACTTTAAACAGTGCCATAGACCTCTGAAGTTGCCAGGTGGCTTTTGAAATGATGTTGAGGATCCATCCTAAAATTTTACTCTTTTAGTGTTTTGGCCAAACCAATGGTGCAATAGATAAAAGTACTGCTTCTCTATGCTTTATTTCTACCAAACAGTGGTTCAACGCTAGTGTTTTCTAATCTACTTTATATGGAATTCCAATAACAGGGAGAAAGAGTTGAACAAAGGGTTGATAGATCTATAGAATCAGACAGAAAGACTTGAACAACGGTAGTTACTTGAGTAAACGTGTTTATCCTAAGTGAATTTCTTACCATACGTGGTCTTATTAAATGTGGCATGCAGCCAACTCTTCGGTATTTAAATGCGGATCTTAAACATGTAAATGGTGGGATGAGGAGTGATGTCATCGAGATAATACGAGAACGTTATCTTGATATACACAGTGCTGTGACTTGGTAATAAATGTCTTCAACTGCTGATCAACTTGTTATAGTTAATCGGGCCGCCGCTATCAGACGCAGGCCAGCAGACGCAGGCCAGCTATCTGATATGAGTGCATCCTCCTGCCATGTAATATACTCACATGCCATCTTCACTACAGATTGACAGAAGCAGCACAAAAAATTTGTTGTAATCAAGACATAGCCATGGGCAGTCATACAAGTAACCAGTGGCAAGCAGGGCAAAAATGCTGGCAGCCTTGTGGCAGTGCAACGACCAGGCAAAGGCTTTTTACAAGGGCATTTGCCCTACTGTAGCGCCGCCACTGCAGATTGAGATCTAGTGGTTACCAAATCCAGATGGAAGGCTGTTCCAGACTTTTATTTAGTGGGACATTGTTCTAGAATCCTTCTTGTCCTTTGCATGAGAATGCGTGAGGTGGTGGTGGTGATTGGCTTGAGTGCCCCGATGTTGTAATCATGCATTGATAATGATAGGGATGGGGAAGGGTTATGATACTGGTGCTTCTTGATATGTATTTTCTGCAGGGTCTGGTTTTGAGGTGCTCAAATTGCATTAAATTGATTTGCTAACTGCATGGGCGCCCACAAATATTTTTGCAGGAGTGGCAAAGCACAATGGTCACGGTTAACTTTTTAGCAGGAGCTTGACAATGCAAAACAGGAAATTAAGAACATGGGTATTTTTCATCATAACAATAGAAAACTACATGTAGACATAATTAGAAATGTTTGTATTCTTAATTGAAGTTAAATTTCTCAGTTTCACTTTGTGTATCATTAGTATCATTGGTGCTTTAGTGTGAAAAAATGTGTTAAACACCAAAAAGTAGTAGTTAAAAAATAGGCTTCAATTTTCCATGGGGGTGGGGGGGGGGAGTAAGGGGTTTAGTAAGTGGTCCCTATGCGCGGGCGCCAATGGCTAACTGTCATAACCTATGTCCCAAGATCTGCTGCCTTTATGCCACTCCCAAAGATTCCTTTATTAGAAAAGGCTTGTATGCATGGCTATATGTGTGTCAAGAAGCCTAACATTGAGCCTCTTTAGTACCTCAAAGCACTGCCTCTAAGTTATTAAGTATTTGAATATGTTGCCTCTGACTGCATTCCACCTGCAGCTTTATATTCAACTATCACATAACTGCTTTCTATCATTCAATATTCGTTTATTTCAGAGATTACAAGCTGTCATAAATGCAACTTTAAGTCCATTCTATTTTTGACAGCTGGCGTTGCTGCCTAAACATGTTTGGATAAACACAAGTCATTCTTTCACAATTGTTCTCCCATTTCTTGCCAACTTCTTGTATTAATCACTTATTTCATATTCTGTTATTCTCTTATTTCAAATATGTTGTTTCTGTTATTTAGTTACAGATCTGGGACACTGCTGGTCAGGAACGGTTTCGTCGGAGCATGGTTCAGCACTACTATCGAAATGTTCATGCGGTTGTTTTCGTTTATGATGTCACGAAAATTGCATCTTTCGAAAGTCTGCCCCATTGGGTAGACGAGTGTGATCGAAATGGCCTTGGTAGCAATGTTCCTCGTGTTCTCGTTGGCAATAAGATTGACCTAACTGTGAGAAGAGCTGTTGCGACATCAATGGCACGGAAGTTTGCTGAATTTCACAATATGGTATTTTATGAAACATCTGCGAAGGACAATTCGGAAAGCGATAACATCGAAACCATCTTCATGAGTGTCGCAAAGACACTTTGTCACCTTGAAGGTTATGTTACGGTCCGTGAAAAAGACGTGATTGACGTTACTGTTAACCCTACTAAGCCACAATCCCAATCTTGTTCCTGTTGACAATAAACTAATTTGTGTGTAAATAGCATATCCAGTTCAAGGGGAACTTCATTGGGTGTTCACCTTTTGTTTGGCAAAGGTTTAGTGCTTAAATTACCTTATAAATAGTGGGTCAGTTTTATTTATCTCTAGCATAGCATAGTTCTAGTCTTATTTGCTGGGTCAGTTTTATTTATCTCTAACATAGCATTGTTCTAGTATTATTTGCAGTTTCAATTTTAGGTAAATTTATGATATTTGGCACTAAAAATGACTGTGTAAAACATTTAGATCATTATGTACTTAATTTTCTCAAGGCTTAGTGTTGGGGGATGTTACTTGCTGATGCTTGTTATGTGTGCCTCAAAGACTATTGTTTAGTTGTGTGCTTGAAGTATAAAGGATTATTTGTTTTATAACTAAAATTGGTTAAAATATTCTCATATGTAGAGTTTTACCTAGTAGGTATATTAAAGTCCAGTATGCAATTCTTTTTCCATATAGTTAGGTTGAAAACATTGTTGTAATGCAGGTGAATGATCCTTTGAACTAAGGATATTGCCTTTGGTACTTGTAATGAATATATGATTAGCTACTGATTAACCTATGTGTACCTTCACAAAATTATCAATGCTGTTCGTGTCAGTGCAGTAGCCTTCAGCTCACTTCCTGGCTTCAACAGAAACTGGTTAAATTCTTTCATGCTACCTTGTTAGTTTTAACATAATACTGACAAGTGTAGAGCATTTTCAAATCCTGGATGTTGTTTTTGATTGGACAATAGTATTATAGTACCAGTAATAGGAGATCTTTTACTATTGTGTGGTTGTGTTGTTGCTTATTTATAAACAGGTTTAGTCACATAAGTTGATCTGTGATACAGAATCAAACGAAGCTTGCCAAAGCATGATACTGTTCAATTGTTTAATGGTAGTGATCATTAGCACTCTTGAGAGGTACTGAAAAGGTGCTATATAGTAAGTACAATAGATACTTGCATACATACTGGTACATTGAAAAGTTTTATTCTGCTTTTGCGATGATCTATTCTTAGACACTTGCATTCTTTATTTGCAGGTGCTGAAAATGATCTTAGACACTTGCCTGTGGATTTTTTTCTTATATTGCTGTACAATACTACAATTACATCAAAGTAGGCTATTAGTTAACGTCTTTTATTTGCAGGTGCAGAAAATTATCTCTGTCTGCCTGCGGCTAAGTAAAATCAGACTGTGTAATCACAAATTCTAGCTGGCTTTTCATAGTGTGTAACGTGGCCCTTGTGAAATCATTGTTACTTGTACGAATTACAAAAGTTCTACTGAAATTGAGGGAGCTCTGAGCTTCATGTTACCCAGTGTTGAGATAGTTTTAGTCTTTAATATACAACACTAATGGCAGCAATGTTGTGTGGTTACATTTCTTCTCTTTCTATATATTTTTATCTTTTGGGTTTTGTTTTAACTGAATTCTCAGTAAGTCACTAAAAAGCTAGTTGTATTTTAATTAGGTTTCTTCATTTACAAGTTAGGTAACTAGTATGTAAATGGTGTCAAGTTACAGGATTTTAAAGCAGTGGGGTTACAGTCTCCTCCTATTGTTCTTATAAGTGACGAATGGATAGTTGGACAGCATTTGGTCTTATAATCCAGTAGTCCAAGAAGTTTTGGCTGCAATAGTTAGTCCCAGGTTGTTCTCAAATAAAGTTAGATTTGTGAGTTTGAATGTTCAATTAGACTTGCGCTACATGTATTTTAATGCGGTTTTTTAACCAATGAACTTTGGAAGACAGTTAATCAATTGATCCCCAGAATTGTCTTTGTTGATGGTTTCCGACAATGATTCCTTTTGTCCGAAGGATTTATTTTTGAGTACTAACTTCCAGCCGATGCAAGTTTTCTGATTTTAAAATGCTGTACATGTATTTTATTTGTTCTTGGAGTGTCTCCACAAGTGAAGTGAAGACATTCTCAGAAACATGATGATTGAGATGGAGATACTTTCTGGAAAGTGTAAATTTTTGTTTGATGAGAGTGAAAGGCTGTCAAGTTCTGTGCATTTAACCTGCTTTTTGAAGTGTATTACGTATAAACTGTGGGTGATTTATTCTGTTTAGTTGCACTGTACTATAAGCCATCATAATGTGCATTGCAGCTTTTTACCTGCTTGGCTTTGTAATTGTTATCAAACATTCATGTAGCACCACTTCAAGAACAAAATAATCAGAGGCACTCTTTATGCTAGCCTGTGATGCTAAATGCCATGAAGAACTGGGTTTTTATCAGTTAACAAAGCAATGCAAAGATAAACGAGAAGCGTCACCAGTGGCTGGTGATATGCACGGGCATGGCCTGGTGACATGTGCCGACATGGCCTGATGACTTGCACAGACATGACCTGGTGACATGCTTAGCCTTGGCCTGGTGACATGTGCAGACATGGTCATGGTGAGGTTTCTCTGCTCTGCCATGCAACTTGTTTGTTCCACTGGTCTGAACTAACTTCCACGGTCCAGCATAGAAGTTTTGCTGCGGTTATGGGTCCTCCTGAAATCAGTTGTTTAATAACCTGCAATATGAACTCCTCAGCCTCACTTTGCCTCTTTTCCACAAGCGTTTGAAGACCATTTTGTTCAATTGTTTCAGTTTCAGTTTCATTGTGTTAAGTCAGGAGTGCCTTTGGTGAGTCTATCTTGAAGTAGTGCTGTATAGTTACAATTACAGGTGACTTATCTGTGCCAACATCCATTTGTCTTAAATAAGTTGGGTTAAAATCTGTTTAACTCAAAATCGTTAACTCATTTTGTTTTGTTTTTGATAGATATGCTAAACTTTTAACTCCATTTATGTCAAGGGCAGAGACTCCTAGTTTTAGAAACCAAAGTATGAGGCTTGAATTGATGTTAACAGCAAGAAGTTAAATGCATCATGTAGTCTCAACATATTACCGGCATATCTAGTGTCCAGATAATGCAACCACAAAGCTCCGTGATCCAGTTTTCCATGCAGTTGGACGTCAGACCATCTAGTCTCACACAAACATCCAAATTGATTTGATTGATTGATTATTGCAATTTGCCTAAAGGTCTGCTGATTGGAGTTGGGTGTCAAGAGGAGAGGCACCTTCTTGATTTCAGTTTTATAGCTTTAAGACCAACATTCATGCAACTTCATGAGGACTGGCAGCTACTTATTCAATTTGCCAGTGGCTAATACAGTCTTTAACTTACCCAACATACATGTAAGGCATAGAGACTGAAATTGGTATTCTAAATGAACGAGTTAATTGAAGTCATATTAGATCTTGCTTGTTCAAGAAGATTGTTCAAGAGATTTGGCGGAAAAAAATTCAAAGCATGTTTTTGGTAAATGTGTCACTCATTAGTATGGCATTAAAACTTGTTTTGCTTTGCTGTTCATATTTTTCCTGTTTGTGTGGTAAGCTTGCAGTGCTTAAATATATTTTTACTCTAGTAGAGTTTCTGAGTCATATTTTAACTTTTTATGCTCTACCAGAATTGTGATACAAGTGCCTGGTCCTTAAGAATGCATATTAATCAATTTTATGAAGTGCCCAAATAGCTATTGTCACCTATCTATATCCAAAAATATCGGACCAAGGTCTAGTTTATGCTAAACAAAAACTGTGAATTGATTGTATTTGTAAACAAGATGCGTTTGTGTCAGTTTGTCACTTCGGAATAAACGAATATTGATTTGATCGATTGATTATTGCAATTTGCATAAAGGTCTGCTGATTGGAGTTGGGCGTCAAGAGGAGAGGCATGCCATTCCGGAACTAAAGCAAAATAAAAAAGTCTTCAACTGCTGTTGTCCAGAGCATCATTCTGAAGTACAATACTCTTAATTGAAACATAAATTAGTTATTTGTTTATGTCCTGGACTCTTACCGAGACCGTTTAGTGTAAAAGCTATGAGCTATGCTACTACACTGTACCTTTCTTCCTTGGTTGACGATGATGTTAGCTTATTTAGTGATACATATATCTGCGTATCAATGCTGACTTTAATTGCATGGTAATACTCGTGTGATTATTTTGAATTAGTTGACTGGTTCAATGGTTGCGTTATTGTTGCTTAAAGCATTCGTTGCTTGATATCCTTCAATTGCTTTAACATTCATATTCAGAACTAAGTTTCTGTTAGTCATAGTGGCAAAGATTTCTGTTTTCATTGATTGCAGAGTACTGGACAATTCTGACTCAGTTGCTAGCACAATTGTTTTCTATGTAATGCACCAAAATGCAATGGACAGTGCTGTAAAATAGAGGACGACAATGTGTTATGTACATAAATATGTTGTAACTGGAAACTTATTCCAGGTTTGTTTGTTGATAGTCAAGTTACAAGTTCGTGGTATTTGTTGTGGTAACGTTAATATACATGGCATTTGGATCAGACAGTCTCAAGTTCCTCCTGATTATAGTTAGGCAGATTGATTCTGACTTAAAAAAAATTTTCACAAGTGGATCAAAGCTTAAAACTTGGTACACATGTTGAAAATTCAAATTTTAATGGGATGCAACAATTTATATGGCACCATCGTCTTCAGAAATAACGTAACATGTCTATTTGTACAGCCTACACACCTCTTATGCACAATGTTTATTCTTTGAGAATATCGGTTGCTAAGCAACACAAATATAATGTCGTCAACAATGACATCAGTAAAGTTAATAACTCCATGCAAGTTAAAATTTAAATTTGCTGTCCACGAAGTTGAAATTGATCGTTCCAAATAAATTTTTTGACAAACCAATTGACTTATGGTTGATTGTTCTCTAATGTCAGTAAAAGCCCCACAAATCCCAACAAAGGACCTGTTATTGTATTGTATTGTATTGTATTGTATTTGAACACTTGTTATAGCGCCCCAACCAGATTTCCCATTCAGAGGCGCTCCCGACTACTGCGCGAACGCTGAATCGGAGTTTCACGCCGAAGCGCATGAGCAATTGCGAGTGAAGGACTTGCCCAAAGGTCCCTACGCGGCGACTTTGAGGTGGATCCGAACCCGCAACCCTCCAGCTGCAAGGCACCGAACATACCCCTAAACCACCGCGCCCCAGTTGTATTGTGATGTGTTGTATTGTGTGTTGTATTGTACTCCACGTTTATAATGCGACCGAGCCACCCGCAGTAAAGATCCGAGAAATTAATCTCTGATAATCCGACCCGACCGGGAACCCGGGGCGCCGGCGCGGCGAGCGGGCACCAACCCACTCGGCCACTCAGGATCCTTTATTGTGGTATTATGTTTTATCCTAACAGGCTGTGAGAGACAATTACATCCTTTTGGCATTGTCTTTTTGATCACAGTTTCTTTTGACATTCATCACAGTTAATCTTTTTTAATAAGTCCTCAGCCAATTCTGTTATCAGTCATGGTGTTGAATACCGACTGGTCAAGTGGATTGGCAGTGCCAGCTTTAGGCATAGGTGATATAGGTGGCTGCCTAGAGCAGCATTTTTCAGGGGGTGGCAAATTCCGGCAAAATACATGATGGTCACTTCCATCAACATGACGTCATTTATAAGTAAGGGGCGGCATTTTTGTCCTTGCCTGTAGCACAAAACTGTCACTGTGGATTGGCTTTAGATGCACTTTGTTGCATGTTTTGTATTCCAGTGGAACATTATGTGATGTCTCGACAAAATGCTCAAACAATGAAGAACCAATTTATTTCCTCCCTCTCCTGTTTAAGGTGGTTTATACAAAAGGCAAAAAGTCAGTGATCAGTATTGAAATAGTGAATGTGCACAGAGGAATGACACATGACAAATGTCGTTGCATTGGATCATGAAGGTACATGTGTTTGTCTTAATGATAATAAGTTCAACTGTTCTTACTGTCCAAGTCCCATAAAGCGTTGACCACACCCTAGCATCAGCAACCAGTGGTTGGAATTCCATGGCCCTTTGCCAAGGCAGACTAATGATACATTGCAGCATCAGCTGGGTCTTCAGCAGAAAGACAAACACACAGATTGCTTTCATTGCTATGTAATTGAAAAGTTCAAACACAACTGAAGAGCTGTGTGCCACATTGTCAAACTAACACAACAATAAGACCCGAAATGAAAAACGTGGCACCAGCAGCACGACTGTAAAACCTACTGCAGGCACACAGAATCTTCTACAGGTTGGCATTTTCTGTCATTGCCTGATCGTAAAAAGCATTCAACAGCAGTCGACTGGGTAACTTGACAAATAAAGCGGAAGAATCGACCAAGAAGGAATGCCAATGAGACCAAAACCAAATATTAGCAACCGAGGTGGATATACTTCCCTTAAAACTGGAAAGGAGACGTTTTAACATCTGTTGAAGCTTGCTTCTATCACCAGAAACTCTAACACGAGAACGAATAGTCACAGGTAACAAAATAGGGGAGTTTTGGTAAGGTGCACTTCCCCTCTCTGATTCTGTGAACCTCAATACTCACCAACATCTAACAAAACAATGAGCAAACCGATTATCATCAAACTACACACAGAAAAGAACAACAAATACCTGCACATCCTAATTCATTGTCAAGTAACTGCACATCCTAAATAATTCATTGTCAGACAAACTGACTGAGACAAAACCTCGGGACGATTCGTCATCCTCACGAAATCAAATCCTAGATCAACTCAAGTCACTGAACCGGGACGAGCGTCAGAATTATGCAGACACTAAACGTTTCATGAAAAATAATTGCAGAACAATGCAACAATTCGCTAGTTATTAACTAGCATTATTATATACGCATTACTCTGCACAAAACCAAATGACTAGGCAGATTGACTTAGTAGCACTGGTGAAAGCAGCTAGCTTATTAACTTACATCAAGTTGACTTACACAAGAAATAATAAACCAGTGCAGTGACTTCTAACAAAACTACCACTATTATTTATTTAGAACATAACTATGATTAATGGTTTGTTATTATAAACTATTATAGTTACCATTACTAGTTTCATAGCCAACAGTGCAGTATGTACATGGTGCTGAACACTTTGGCCGACAACAAAACAAGCAAATTGATCAAAACATTCAGTGCTCACACATTATTTTATTTTATTATATCTGGGATTATTATAACTGAAGGGATTCGAAACAGACGAAAATTGGGTCATTGCCCTAGATTATGTCTGTGACTCTGATTTTACATCCGGGACCTTTGCAGGTCAGATCAGTTTTAGTCCCGTTTCTTTTCTGGACGATTGTCGTTACTGAAACGCGACTTAATTCAATAAAAATAATTTGCAACGTATGTATCTTGTAAATTACTAAAAACAACGTCGAGAATGATTTATTTGGCTTTGTTTGCGTTTGCTCCGTCGAGAGTATTTATCCTGCTGAGTACCCGGATGACAGTGTAATCTAAAAATAGATGGTCACATACATCGCCCGCGATGTTTCAGAAAAACGATCTCTGATTGGCTGACATATTGCCGCTGCGTATCCCGTCAGTAATAATAGTCCCAGATTATATTTATTATATACAGTAGTTATAATATTATGCCCCTCTATAACATTGCAGTGGGATCTTACAGATCAAGCACAATGCAACAAAGCAATGACCCACTTTTATAGGTTGCACACTGTCACATATAATGCCAATTCATGTGACCCCATTACAACTGGGATTAAACATTGTGCTCAACAAGTGCAACTCTACATAGACTAATAGTTTTGATTGACATGGTTGTAAACTAACTCTGAAGAATTAGTTTTTATCATACATTCATACTGCTAGTTCAATAAGCAGGTAGAGATGACTCAAACCACTAATCCATTAATCATGAGATAATTCAGATTGCTAGTTCAACGGCAGGTGGATGACTCGTCTGCTAGCTAATTAACACTTTAATGATTCCGACACTGCTAGTTCGTTAAAACAGGTGGTGGAATCATATTCTCAGTTCATTAAGCAGGTGGATGATTCTGACTCCTAGTTAATGAGGCAGATGCACGAGTCAGACTTCTAGTTTAAATAAGCAGGTGGGATAATAAATGAGGTGGCAGAAGCAATACTTAGTTTCTTTCCAACCGAGAAACGACAGAATAACAAACTATTTAGTAACTGACAACATCTGATTGTGCAACAAAATGAGAACATTTTCTCAACGAAATGGCTTGAGGCTGCTTTAACACTTTAATGATGAGCTGCACTGGTTTCCCAGTCGCTTTTATCATCTTGTCGTTAAGTGTGAAACCAGTGGTCTGACTTTAATACATAAACACCAGTCACTCATTTGCACCAGAAGCCATTTCATTGGACTTTACAGTCCTAGGAATTTCTCGTGTTCAACTTGAATGAACCCTTTAATGACGTGTACTAAAATGTATGGGAAACCATAAGCGGCTCGTCGTTAAAGGGTTAACAAAGCAAAATGACTATCCTGGGACAAACCACACTCAGCTGTGATGAGTTCTGAGACTAACAGTCTAAAAAACGCAAGATAATACAACATATTGCAATAATGAACTAAAAGTCAAATAATTGTCAAATAAGTTAATTAGAACCGAGATGTGTCTGGCTGCATTTATGAGACTCTCAACTGGAACCAATAAGGAAGAATTCTTTCAGATGAACACATGCAGCACAATAGGAGACGACCTTGGCCGCTGTGATTATATAAGCAGCACACACTGAACACAGCAGACATTAACTTCAGCCAAACTCTAACCAGTGTACACATTAAATGACGAAAGTCAACATTAAAGATTAACAAATAAAGTTGGTACCAACTTACTGACAACAAATTTTACCAGTGAAAACCGTCGATATCATTGACAAGAGCTGGTAACGCCCCTAGAGACTAATTAATCCAGTAATACCACTATGGCATTTATAATATCTATAAACATAAGAAAATTTGAAATAGCAGACAATTAGGGAACTTGTTGTAGTGAAATGTTTCTCTTCATTTTAACTGGAAAGTAAAAAGCAGTTCAACTTAAACATAATATTAACAGGCCGACAGTCAACATCTTGCCAAATGAAACAGTTTATAAAATACAGTTCAAAACATAAATATAAAGCAAATGCTATTATGGTCATTCAAAAATGCTCAGACGCTGATAAATGAGAGCAGCATGTGTGGCAGATTTGCAAGAAACGTCCAGAATTTTCCAAGTAAGAAGTGGTTAACACCCACGACTCCAGTTACAAGAATGACCAAAATCATAGCAAGAAGAATCTGCCTTCATATAGATAGTCGGAGCACAAGCCTCGGCTACTTAAGCTGCGGTCACCTGAATCTGTTTCTGCAGGTAAACACTCGGCTCTCCAAATCATGCCTCACTCAAACAACCGACTATAATAGACTATAATAACAAGTATGAAGTGACTAGCCATCAGACCTTCGATTCTACTATATATTACCTATCTCATTTATTCTAATGACGTCTATAGCACCATTACCATAATGCATAAAGCATCAACCAATGGTAACCTCAATTGTAACCATAATAGCAAAGTTATCATCCATCCATAAGCCAGGTCAAAGTCTGTTCAGCCAAGGAAACCAGAAGTCAAGCTATGGAGGGTAAGCAAGCTGAGTTTTAAGTTTAGTTAATTAGCAACAAAACTTTTTAATAAGCACCATAGTTTGCAACATCTGGATAACTGGCACTAAAGGTCCCACGCTATCAACATTTAGCCAGATGACAAAGTACACTGGGTACGACGTTTGCAGATACAAATGTATGCCAGATGACAAAATACAGTGCAGATACATATCTATGCATGCAAGAGACTATGACTAGAGTGAGACAGAACCAAATGCAAGAGACTGTCATTGGAGTGAGACAGAACCAGCTATGAAAGGTAACCTCACGTGTTTACAAGCCTCAGTAGAACATCCTCAGATGCATGGTGGTATGATGTCAAAGGATCTGTCAGCTATGCAATCACTTATGTGGTCATCAATAATAAGACACCTGTTTGAACATAACTGGTGTTGGTACTCATCAACCAGTAAAGAAGAGAAGCAAGTATAGATGCCAAGTGACATGGCATTCAACAGAGGCTCGCTCATCCAAGTACTAACCAAGTTCAATATAGTACACCAGACATCAGCTTATCACCAAAAATCAACAATCATTCACCAATATTCACAGAGAGCCAGTTACCAATAGTACGTCATCATGGTTGATATCTATGATTCAATGTCAATTTACCAAAAGTAAATCAACAACAAGTTTTAAACAATATTTTAAACCAAAAACATTCGAGCTCTTCAAACTACTACCTCAATCAGCCAATGGAGTAAAAATTTTACTTTTATGATGATTTTTATTTTTACTTCCTTAAAATCAGGGTGAACTGCTCTTACTGCCACTTAGGCCCAAGTAAAATTTAAAGCCTAATGTCAATCACTCATTTCGTAAACACCATCGCCACCGGCTGAACTATTTCAGTCAGAAAGCATGGTAAAATATCTCAACAAAACAGATGTTAAAACATAACCACAGACTTTCAAAAATAGAATACTAAAACAAAAACAATGAACATCTGTCGTCGCGACCACGACCAGACTGTCATGAAATGGCAACCATATTAACAAGACTAACTTAACCGACTACAGCAGCTGGAAAGCAGAGAGACCGGCGTACTCGCGCCGACGATGACCTCTTCTTCGTAATGAGGCTGAATTTCGTTAGCCTTCGTCTGTCGAATCAGTTCTTTTGCTATGTCGTAAAATAGTTTGTCGACGTTATCCGCTTCTTTCGCCGACGTCTCGATGAATTTCATTTCGTGTCTCTGAGCAAACTCATCGGCAACGTACAACGGAATTTCCCGGTGATTGACTTTATCACTTTTATTTCCTGTCACACAAAGGCACACACATCATGTACACAACTATAAGAATAACAATACACAAACAAATAACAGCTATGCAATAGCAATGCACAAACAAATAACAGCTATGCAATAGCAATGCACAAACAAATAACAGCTATGCAATAGCAATGCACAAACAAATAACTGCTAGGCAATCATATATGATAAAATTATCTAGTTATTTTAACTTATCAACAATATCTAAATACTGTCAACTAAAATGTCTACATATTCATGGTGTCTGCATTTTCTGGTTGACATGTGACTACAGGTAAACATGACGATGATTTCTCTGCCAGAGGGCAGGTCCATTGGTTTTTTATGGCACCTGAGATCAGATGACCCGAGATCAGATGAGTGCGGTGGTTTCCCATTGCCTTCTTCACAGACAACCATGGGTGAGCAGCTTGTCCAAGGTCACTATGCAGTGGCTTGAGGTAGATTCGAACCTGTGACCCTCCAGTTACAAGGCAAAGAACATACTGCTACACTACGACGTCCCATCTGACTAAAAAATGCAGCAACCTAGTTAACTTACTTATTTCTGAATCAGCGCCAAATTTATCCTTACTCGTAACACACATGATGTTCAAGGTCTGGTTGAACCGCGCATTAATGAAGTAAACTCAAAAACTGTAAACAATCTGTCTGCTTACCAACTAGATAGGTGAGGACTTTGTTTCCGGCATACATTTCAATTTCCTGCAGCCAGTGAGGCAGACTATCAAACGTCGGCTGACTGCTGATGTCGTAGACAAGAATCAGTGCATTGGCCGATCGATAGTAGCTCTGTGTTATCGAGCGAAACCTCTCTTGCCCAGCTGTGTCCCAGATCTGCAGCTAACAGTGCAACCCAAATACACATGTACAGAAATACAAGAGGAACAGAGGAAGTCACTTTGACTGCAGAGTGAACACTGAATATTACTTAGGCTTGAAAGAAACCAAACAAACAGGTGAAGAAAAGACAGAACACAGTTTAGTTTATTCCCAGAGAAGAATTCTGTCTTAAATAGCTTTCTGCAGTTAATGAACATATTAAAAGTCTCATGCATGGTTGAACAACATAAGAATTCTTTCAATCTGTCGATTCAGTTCTGAATTAGCTAACCAATCAAAGATTCACATATTCTTCAACTTCTATTACATGACGAAAATGCTGTCATTTCTGCTTGTATATGTATGTATGCAAGCAATGCCAAGCATGCATTCATGTAGTGTCTTTTAAGTATCTCAAAAAAGCTCTACACACACAATGGCTTATCAAAAACGTGTGTGGCCCTGAGCTAAAATATTTTTTGCAACATGAGAGCGTTTTTTAGCTTGAAGCAAATTGAAGCAACATGACTGTTGTTTAGCTATAGTGGACCCAGGGTCATCAAGATATTAGCAGTTGTGAAAGAGAAAGTAAACACATGTACTTTTGTTATCTGCCGCTAAAGTGGTAATACAGCGTACTAACTTTGTAAATGGGGAAGGAGGGGAGGAGAATGCGAGAGGGGAGGATGGGAGAGGAAAGAGGGAATTGGTCACTACCACTTTGTCAGGCAAAGTAATACCATTGGTTCTAACCTCAATAACTAGGCTTGTTGAACAGAACACCTACATGCGTTGTCTGCTTTAATATTGATTTTGAGAAAGGAATTCTACTCTACCAATATCAGCTCATTCTCCTCCAGAAACAGATCGCTCTCAAGACTCATCCCAATATCTTTACCTTGATAGATAACTTACTTTAGCAGCTGTACAGAGGCTGTTAAATCAGATAGAAAACTATCAAACTGATTGCCAAATGCCTAAACTATTTTGCAGAGATATGGGCTAGGACCAGTTTTGTTCAATTTTTCCATTGCAGCACTCTGCACTTTAAATGAAGACCATTGCCAATGATTCAAGGCTACTGAATCCTAAAACTGCATGCAATGGGCTTAAAGAAGCATTTGATAATATTACGCTGTAGGCCAATCAAACCAAACTTCCTAAAAATATCTCCAAAACAATAGATAATTTTCAGGAGGCCTGGTATCGAATACCCCTCAAATCACTGTACAGGGTAACCTTTCTTCAAGATTCTACTTACCCAGTATTAAGTTCTCAGAAAGGTTTCAAGCTGCTTGGAATCATCCTACAGGGTAACCTTTCGTCAAAATTCTACTTGTGTTAAACTACTGGTATATTAGCTGCTGGAATCATCCTACAGGGTAACCTTTCTTCAAGATTCTTCTTGTGTTAAACTAATGGTATATTGTGGTCAACAGTGTCAAAAGCAGCACTAAGGTTGCTCACATACTGAAAGGTATAAACAGTGAACGTTAATACTGAGATTTAAAATAAATATACCAGAATCATCCAAACAAAGATATGAAACACTTTGGCACAAAACACTCACAGTGCACGTTCCAGGAAAGTAAGTGAATTACTTGTAATATTCTGAATTACTTACTTTGACTTTTTCATTGTCTATTTCGACTGATTTTATCATAAAGTCAACTCCAATGGTTGCACCCTGCCCCGGAGGAAACAGACCCTACAAACAGATTAACAATTTCTTTCATTGGTCATCACTTAACAAATCTCACACATATCATAAAGAACACCTAACAAATATGTTAAACCACGCCTTGATAATGAACAACTCTTGATCAGATACACACTCTGTACTAAATAACTCATCCATTCTTGGCTTTTCTGAATTACATAGCAATTCTCAACTTTGGCCTCAAAATGAATGTTTCTGCCATGCTGAGCATAACTGTTTTACTATGAATCATTGGATAAACATGATTAGCCATTTTATTGGTGAGAGGCACAACTAGGAAGTGCTGGCTATGAAACTGCAGTTGGAGATACTCAGTAGGTGCCCACCAAGTTCATCATTACAAATGACTGTTATTACCGTAGTCTTTAGAAATAGTTGTGCACAAAAAGCCTTACCAACAACAGGCACAGTTTACACAGCAATGGTTACGCTATGTATATTCGATTGCATGAATAAAAAAATTTATTGTGGTTAAAATAATCAAAGAAAAATGACAGATAATACATTTAGAAGTTCTACTTAGAAATGGGAATTTGGACAGTTGGTAGTCATTAGAAAAGTGCTCATAATTTATACAAATGTACTGTATAAAAATAACAGTCATATTGAATGAAGTGGAACAGTACCAGTATTGGTTATAATTGTGCGGCATTGTTTCAGGCTGGACATTTTATAATTTGCTTACCAAGTCTACCTTCGTCACAAGCACTCTTTGTAAATGTTTAAAGGCTAGCTAGAAGCACCAAGCATTTTGTGAAGGAAACTTCTCATGATCAAAGTCGATTTTAGTCTCACCTCACAATACAATACAATACTTGCCTCTGCATTTTATACTACTTCTATTAGCTAAATGATAGACTGTATCATAATTTGTCAAACTGTTGACCTGTGCACATTATGACTATTTGATGAGGAATTACATCAGATTCAAAATACGACATGAGTTTCATTACCTGAGTAAAACGTCGTACAAGACAAGTTTTTCCGACTCCTGCGTTACCAATTAGTACGACCTTGAAGAGGTACTTGTACTCCTCCATCTTGCTCTTAAACGTTGAAAGCTGTAGACTTCACTGATACTGAAACATCAGAATTAACATGAAACTACACTTTAGATTTCAGTGACAATTCTAAATCAGCTGCAGATCTGATTGTTTAAACCAAACTATGGTAAAGAACTGCTGAGGACACTGATCTACAGTCCACAGAAACTTGGCTAAATTTAATACCATCCATCCAGCTTACTTTCTCCTCTTGAAACCTATGGACTGTGAAGACAGTTTTGCTTGTACAAAGTCTTGGGCCACACCTTGCCAGAAATTTGACAACAGGAGGGACACTTGCACACTCGATTATTACACAATATTACTGATCACATAAACTTCAGTATTTTCCTGGACGTCCATGCAAGCCATTCAGTAGCTATCCTAACAAGGTGCACGTCAAAAGTTACACTCCATAAGGTGTCAATCAATCTTATTACTCGTTCATTTGGCGTTCACTTAACTTGTACAAAATTACCCATTTATAGCATGCAACTGAAGGCAGGCAGATAGTCAAGCAAACTGCATACATGTAGGGCGCATCCAAGTAGACCTAGAATTAAACGCAAGCTTATAGAATCGGGAGCTGAAGGATATAGTGCGTAAGTTTACTGTCGTCGTGAGGGTCGGTTAGGGTCAGGTTAGGCTTCGTGAGATTCAGTTAGGGTCAGGGTTAGGGTTAGTGTCAACATTAGAAAACCTGGTACCGTCCGGCGTTCAAGCAGCATGCCCAAAGATACTGTATTATCCTTCAGCCCATGATACTAAAAGTTTGCCGAATTAACCTTGAAGAGGCGCTATATAAATCTTCGTAATGAATGAATAAAATAAATCAATCTGAATGTATTGGGACTTCGAGTCCGTAATAGCTAAGCATTGCCGTCGCAGTAAGTTTATTTTACAGTTGATCTGAAAATATGACCTGTCAATCAAACTACAAATGGCCAATTCGCTATTCCATACCAGACTGTTTTGTTATGTTAGACTTCAACTACCAATCTGAATGGGGTAAATTGGATGAATAGAGCGGCACATCAAAGGCGACACTAGACTGACTGTCAATAATTAGCTCAAATGTAAACACATCACAATAACAGCGAAGACACAATAACCCCTACAGATCTACTACTTATACCGAATCAAAAACCTACGTCAGCGATCTGCTAGCTGTATGAGGGTGAATTAAGTGTAGAGATTCGTAGATTCTGTCATTTCCGTGCTATTATTGCCGTCGACCACTAATTCTCTCTCAATCTCCGCTTCATCCGATGAATATCATTATGTAATGGCCGCCGCCGATGCCCAGGTCTCCTCTCAGCCGGATTAATTTTGTAGCGCCAACACTCAGTAAATCATCATCATCATTAAGTATAATTTATTCGTTTACTAGATGAAGTAACAGCTTAGTAAGAGTTAAGGAATAACATACGAGCAATTGATACGATAGTAATTGTTTAGTAGTAGCCTGCTTAGGTTATCGAAGACCTTTAATCAAGCGTGTATAATTATGTAGGCCTACACGTTTTTCTACACCGACCTTGCTCATTTTTCAATGAATTTACCCAGTGAGTTCCGTTTGAAAGGGTGCCACATCTTTAATTCAATTGTATACATCTCTCTCTCTCTCTCTGAAGAATTGACTTGTATAGGCCTAAATGCTAACAATATTAAATTAGGAGGAAGGATCAGACCGTCAGTTACCTGGGGTCATGAAATTTTTAACGAATTCAGTTGGGATGACTGACTTTTGACTATAACGAAGTTAAGCTCACTATAAGAGAGACCCATATTCGAATGTGGGCAAAGAAGGAATTCCTAATCTTCGGAGACTTGCCGTCTGTTCATTGCCCAGGCAAAGGTCATCCTGCAATCGAATTGCTCAGTCAAGCAGATACTGATAGTCATCAATCTGGTGGTCGCCATTATTATTTATGTCGTTGCTCTACTCTATTGACGCAACTTGGTCCAGAGACTCTCAACATCCATGCCATCTTCAGCAGTCGATGGGAATCCGTTGGTTGGCTCCATGTGTGTGCGTGGGCCCGCCACTGGTGACACAGCTTACTGTTCATTGTTTTGCTGATGCAATAATATTCGTTCATAATGACATTTGACATCATACACTAGCGAAGAGACCACCTCTGAGTAGACATCTTGAACGGGCGCTAAATAAATGTTCATATACATTACATAATAATTATTGTTTCTAACCAGAACTGCATCGTCCCATTCACCATATTTCGTCTGCCCTAACCCATTCACGCAAATATTACCTGACTTGAACGAAAAGGAATTAAGTTACTGTATTTTTTATTTGTAACATCAATTTGCAATTTTTTGCTACAAATCTGAGTGATAACATTTGCTTTTACTGCATCCCATTCCAACCAAATGAGAAATTTAAAAGTAAGACAAAAGTAATTATAAAATAATAATAGTGAGAAACTAGGATGAAAACTACCAAATTATGGGTCTTTTGGAAATGGGAATCGTCAGTAGACTCAGTACAGAAGCAGAAAACAAAATACAAAATAAGGGATCCTTAAAAAGCAAAATGGCAACACACTTTTTCACAAGGACTTGTGTATAAAAAACAATCCAAGAATTCACTCACTGTAACATCACCAATATCTGATCAAACTTTGGCAATGGCTTGTAAGAGTTTACATTATAGCCATATTCTCATAAACTTTATTATATGGTAATTAATTCATGCCAACAAAGCAATCACCTGTGCAACTGTGATGAATAATCAGGGTTAATGCTTAACTTAATAATAATTTTTTATGCATCTGTATTTTGAACGTTAGAAGATTGTTGTCACACAGGATGCTTGCTTATCACGAAGCCAAACAGACAAACACAGACTGACTTGGGATGCAGTCAAGATGTTGCAATTAGCCAAATCCAGTCTCAGATGTCAAACTAACAGAAAGTCAGCTTTTATTCCTTAAATACTCTTCCTGTACAATGTTTCTCCTGAATCAGTTCATTCTTTGAAGTCTCTGAACATCGCCAGCTTTCTTGAAAAATCAGCACTCAGTGGAAAAGAGCTGTCAAATATAACATGACTTACTAAAGCAGAGGATTGTACATCACTAAAAAACAACCTGCGATCATGGAGACAAAAACTAAAGGGCAGAAGTACCAATGTAAACATTCAGTTCAAGACTCTATGCAGTGTTTCAAATTCTGGCCAGCAACAATTATAACACAAGTTGTTTTCTGTTTGACAAAATTAACTCCACCAAGTACTGTAAAAGAAAATCACAGATTCAGAGATTGCATTTTGAATGCCACTCTAACCGCAGGTTCATGACCCCAAGATATGCCATTTATAAACTTAACAGTTTAATTCTTTTAAGAGTGTTTGTCCAATTACCACAAAAGCCTCACTGCTGTCTGGTTACAAGAAAAAGTGATTGTCACTTAAAACCAGACAAGTTATGTTTATTGCCACATTAATATATCTTCAGTTTCCAGACATTATTTCAAAGCGTGACAGTGCGTGGACTGAATATTATTACTAATCATACAGGTACACAGCTGTTGCCATCATGGCTGAGCCAGCAGCTAAGCTTCTGCTGGTGTCACGGTGTGGGAGTGGAGAGATGCACAGTGCACAACTATATATTAAGTTCATCTATGCTGTAACAGTACTTCCCTCTGCACTTCTAGGAAAAATACTAGAGTGGGGAAAATACTAGAGTTCCAAGTGGGGCTATATAAATCATTCGTGTGTTGCAATTGTTACTCACAATCTTTGTAGTAAGTTTCTATATTTGTATTATTAAATAATATGTACCTAAGATGGCTGTCAAATGTTGTAACAATCCGGTAGACGGCTTCCTTGACGGCTTCCTTGAGTGCCATCTTAAGCGACTGAATGGCTGCATAGTCCGCTCTGCTTTGCTTTCGTACTGGAAACTGCTTCAGATGTCGGTTCAGAGCCTACAACAGAACAACAAAATTTGTTTCCAAAACTCTGAATCCACATTGAGTCTCCTACATCATCAATTCCAGTTATTACAAGCCTACTAACTTATCTGATTGAAAACAAAACTTCACTATTTAAATATGTACACACTGTCTGTCCTACTGTATAAAGCCAAACATGGACATTAACTAAGGACCTGGAAGTGAAGTTCAGTGCCTTTCAAGAATGGTTCTGAGGACATTACCACACATTTGAGTTATTCCAGGTCAAATCAACTGATTTGATAGTACCTGATTTGACCATCTCTGACTCTGCTGAACATTGGTGGTTAGTCAACTTGATGAGAAACTTCAAAAAACAAAATTTAGATTTTTTAGAGACATGGGTCATGGAACTTTGTACCTACTCACGTCAGACTGCAATAACTCGGTTAGTTAATACCTGGTCTACTCACTCTGTAATCCATGCATTTATTTGCAATGAACTGTAAAATCCCAATGCATTCAGACTTACCTCCAGAAGTCTGAATAAAATTGTCAATATTTCTGGTAGTGTTTGCTGCACTACTCCATAAGCATCTTCAGTATAGGATGCAGCAGTCAGATACGATAAACCTAGAAATACCATCTTATGTTGAAATGACCAACAAAGAAACAAGACAACTACATGTACATTCACAACCTCCCTGGCTAACCCAAAATTCTGATTGTGCAACATATATTTATACAACACAGGGTAAAAGAAACTGCATCGTAAACAACCACTTATTGATCATCTCCTGCAGGTAGAAAGTTCCAAGCAACTGACACACATGACTGTGGACTGTGTCTGGTGTGAGAAGTGCATGAAAACAACTGACACACATGACTAGCTGCATTCAACAAATTTCGTCCTCAGTAACGACAGTTGTAACAGTGGCGCTCATGACAAGAGCACACAGATAAGACAGAAATGATGGACTGTGTCTGGTGTGGGAAGTGCATGAAAACATAAATTGCATGGGATTAAGTCCTGGCCTGAGGTAGTTGAAATTAGCACTATAGAATGCCAGCTGAAAAGCGAATTAATCTTATTTTAATCTAAAAATAAGTAAGTATATTCTTTATTAACTGACTGCGAATCGCACTTTGGTGTAGAGACATCTAATAAACACTGTTTAAAAAGTATAGAGCATCCTAACAATAAATGTTTTGCACATCAGGCTATAGAGAGAGAGACTGGCACCCAGCCTCGGCGCCCATCCTTAAAATCTCATAGCTTTTTATAAGACCAATCAACATCACATTTGTTGAATTAATCCAGTGACAGATTTCCGTAATCATCACCAGCACCAATAACATCACCTCCAACAACACCCATTAGGAAATTGCACATACCGCTTATCATCCAGATGTACTTCTGGCTTTCACTGAACAGTTGGAAACCGAGCAAATCTGGTCTGTCGGCCACAAAGTACCTAACAACTGGATGAGTCTTCACAATCTCAGACAATTTCGCGAAACCCTGTATAAGACAAATAAATACATCAGTGCAACAACTACTGGCTTAATCTGACAACATTAGGCATATGAATGCACTACTGTGCTTATTCTTACACATGTCTATCAAAACAGTTTCAAAAACATATTCTGCTTTTCATTCAACTAGTAATACTTATTACATGAAAACAATACACTGTCACAGTCCTTAAGTCAGTATTGTAACTACTGCACAGAATCAGTAACCCCAGCAGTATTAACACTTTAACGTCGAGCATTTACTAAAAGTGAATGGGAAACCATTGCATTTCGTCGTTAAAGAGTTAATCTCCAGCCACGCCTGAATAGCAATTCTCTCAAAAAAGCTCAGTTGAGACTGTCAACATTGTGACACAAATCACAACAGAAATCAAATCAAAACAGCTGACAGATCTGCACAAATAAATTACCAGTGAACTACCAATGAAACACCAGTGACAATTAATGGGTTTAAAACAAACATTTTAATAATTAGGTAAATAAGACAATTAAAATAAACAAAATGCAGCTAACTAAAACAGATCAGAAAAGTAAAACAAACAGATCACTGATATACTGTTACCTGAGCACAAACTGTTTGGCACCGAATATTTGGTTCTTGAACAGGCAAACCTCCATTCATCATCGTTGGCGACGACAAACCTGTATTTCTGTGCGTGAGGTTATGGTGTTGAGGTGTCATAGTAGCAGTAGAGTTACCACCTAGTAAACACAAGCATCCTCGTAAGACTAGCTGGCTATTCTTTGACAGAGAAATATACCCATGAGATCTAATCCAGTGACCTTTAGACTAAAGTTCTGAAGAAGCTCTCCTTGATGGTTAGATGGCCCAACAGTCAATGGGCTTTTCATACGATAAAACCATATTGAAACCCACAAGGCAAAATCCACAGCATATGCAGTCAGCCATGATATGAACAGGAGAATGAATATTCTTTCTCTACAGTTGAAATCCTACCACAATCAATGCTAAGATCAGATAACCAGTAACTCGTACAAGCATCGCTTCAAATCAAACTGAAACAGTACATCTGGCATCGCCAATATGTTGACTTTTTTATTTTTATTTGAATAGGAGAGAAAATAAATCATTCAATTGGTCTAAATATTGCAACAAAGTTGGTTGTAAAGTAAGTCAGCATGATGTCAGTAACCACAAGATTTAAAGCAGCCCTAAAGTACAACTAGGCAGAGCTGTCATTTATGTGTCTTATACTTTTAAAGCAGGTGTTTTAACACATGAAAACACACTACAGATATATCAAAATCCATTTTCATATTGACTCAACCTATAATCAGGATTGCGGCATTAGGAACAAACTCTACAACATTTAACTATAATCAATGGCCAAGCTAACATACCAAAAGGCAGAGGTCTTGGATTGACAGGAGGGTTGACGATGCCTGAGGCTTGGAAAGCAGACACCTGTCCACTTGGACAGTCATTATGAGCAACTATTCTGTCAACAAAGTCTTTTAACTGGACAAGGCATGTAGTTGAAATATTTGTCCAGTTGAGCGGATGACCACCCAAACGTGTCACGCTGTAGATGACCTGCCTCCTCTGCTTCGAATATCGTGCCAGACGACTCAGGTCCAGGCAAGCCAGATACTTAAAATAAATAAAAACAACATAAATATAAATTTAAATCATGCACGTACCCCTCACAAATGGTATACTGTCATATATCCATCAACTATCATGGTTCTTCTGTCATAAGATACATTCAACACCAAAGCTTAGGAGCAAGAAGTCAGAAAAAAGAGCATTTTTGCACTAGACCAGGCAGGGCAACTTCTTTTAACAGTGGGCCATCCTGAGATTTTCCATATGCCAATCATGGGCTAATTTCTGCAGATGCATTTGTCCCAGAAAATGAGACAACATTAATCTTATTGAAACTAACTATTGCAGAATAACCGTTAAAGAAAAATAAAGATAATTTTTATGATGAAAACCTAATTATCCTAATACCTACAGTCCTACACAACAACAGAAAACAAAATATGTTTTAAGTTTATTCAGTTTTAAAAATACACAAAATGAATAAAAGGTTCTCAAGTGCAGGTACAATGCTAATATAGAAGACATGTCAAGGACCGGTCCAAAGGTCCCCAGGGCCAGACCCAGCCCGTGGGCCGTATGTTGGCCACCCCTCTACTAGACCAAACTGTACTGATGTTTACATATTTAGGATGCAATAACTGCACCCAGTTTTCAAAGTTCCCAGAAACGTGGCAGTAAATCATATATCATGGGCCTGTTGTAAAAGAAAAGTTGGAATGTTACCTGGAGTAGTGGATGTTTCCTGCAGTCGAGTGCTTCATGCAATAATTTGTCTTGAACAAGTTCAAACGTAGTTTCAATGGGAAATTCATATGGCTGTCATTAACAGACAAACAGTCCTCAGTTATTTATGCAACTCTACGAATGCAGTTAATTATAAGTGTAGTGTGTAGCAATGTAGTACAGTTGAGTGGTGTATGTTTAGTGGCCTGGTATTCAAAGCGATCTGTCTACACAACAACGATATTTGTTTATTAATTCAAACTGACAACCATGCAGTACGACTACAAGATATAATAGTAACAGATAATAACAAGTTTAACAGGAGACAAATTTAACTGCATGGCAGCCTGCAAGAAGCCGATCTGTCCTATTGCTAATTTTACAGTCACCCTAGGGAGTTGAAGGCCGAGTCAACCTTATGGGGCTAGCAGGTATAGAACCTGTGTCCTTCTGATCTTCGTGCCAGGGTGCTACCATGCAACCATCTTCCCACCCCATGCATGCATCGGTTTAAAAGTATCTGACATCCAACAACCACCACAGAGATGCTGCACAAGAAATGCAACTCATGAATTTGGTGGTTATAATTATTAGAAACATACCTCAGTTTGATAGACTGTGTACAGGAGATTTGGAAGTGACAAAAGGAAATCCAGAAACGTCCCACAGAACCAAGCATAGAAAGCCAGAGACAGACTCAGAAGTCCACCAATTGTATCCAAACCAAAGACACTGCTGCTACTGCTGGTGCTGCAACACAGAACAATTTCAAATTTCCTGCAGCCTGTTTTAGGCTGTCAACCATTGGCATGTTCTGCATCCATTACAAGTTGAAATTTCTTACAGTATTTAGCTCACAGCTTTGAAGCCACTATAAGGCATCATCCATACAGAATGTTTGTAAGAAATGAGCTCTTTGGAAACATCCCCTCCTATCCAGACCTGGCATTGACCTCCCCAGCCCTTTGCAGACATACATGTTCCAGCAGAGTACTACTGCCTAAATTACGTTACCCTACAGGGCTACCTATGCTAAAGTACAGAGATACACAATGAAGACCTCACAACTTTTTTTAGTAGATGAACAATAGGAATGCAAACAGAAAACCAATACAACATCTGTAACAGCCATCTTTATGTCGAATTTAAAATCTTGGGTTTAGCCATTTACTAGAAGTGGTAGTACGAGGTTCATGTGACTGATTCATTTGGCTGACAGTGGCAATTCTTTTAATGGTCGTTTAATGTGTGGCCCCTAAAGTGTTAAAACTAAACAATTGCAGGTGTCTATATTAGTTGAAAGGCAGTCTTCAGAGTACCTTCTACACTCTCTTTGTAACATCTTTCCAAATCAGACCCAACCTTTTCAAGACCTCATTAGCGACTATGGCAACAAAGCATCGTTAATATGCTGACAACACAACAGTTGCCTTTGGACGTGGAACTGAGATGCCTTATCAACAAAGCATACAGGACAGGACAACAAGGCGTAATTAGCTGTACATAAACTTAGAACCTTGACATTCTGCCACCAGTACCTGTTGTCATTGTTTTGAGCTGCACGACTGCCAGCTGAAGACCAAGTCCGGACAGTAGAGGCTGTAAACATGAAATTAATTAATTATACCAAACATGTTTAAACCAATAAAGACATTTCATGAAAGTTAAAAAAGCCTCTGATACAATGGTTGAATGGGAACACGCTGGCAAGAAGATCAGAAAGAGACGGGTTCGATAGCCGCCAACCTCATAAGGTTGACAGTTCTCTCTGGGTATACAATTAAATCACTAATATTTATACACACAAAAATGCTGAGCAGTCTTAGCCTATTAACCTCGACCCAAGTCACTATCAACAAAACAATTACAGCTTTATGAATTTTTCTGAGTAATGAGCATGGCGTTATGTAATGAGCAATTGCTGAAAATTTCAGGAAAGGCACTGTTTTTCTAGTGATTTATTTAATACAATGCGTGATTTGTGAACAGCGACAAAACTGTACAATATTAAAGAACTGACACATTGTTACCGAATTTGACAATATGACGCTCAAACGTGTTCATGTTGTTTGAGCTTTAACATCTATAGAAGCAAACATGTTACTGTAACAACGTTCTTAAAAATTCATAAAGTCTCCAAAAGAAGCATGGCATTGGCACCCAAGAAAGTATTTTGCGTATGTTCTAAGGTCGCGAGATCACATTGGCCCGCACTTCTCAAACAAATGCCTGGTTATCATATCGGTACATTACCAGCCAATTTGATAAACCTGAAATCAGGATCAGTTTCATAACTCAGTATTTTACGATTCCAGATTCCAATACTCACCACAAAATAAGTAATAGATGACGTAGAAATACTTCAGGTTCTTAAAGGTACGGCTAGCAGATGTACGCAGAAGTGCAAATAGCTGGCTCTTGATCTGGAAGAACTTTGTTTGCTGTAGAGAAAAATAGAAAATCGATTAGACTCAATCGTTACATAACTTGATGCCATTGGAATAGATTGATTCTAAAAGCTAACTTCTCAGACCAATTGTGTTGGCACAGTCAACATCTGGGACATTTGTATGTATGTATGTATGTATTTATGTATGAGCACTTGTTACAGCGCACCTTCAAGATTTCTACTCAGAGGCGCTCCCGACTACAGCGCGGACACTGAATCGGAGTTTCACGCCGAAGCGCATGAGCAATTGCGAGTGAAGGACTTGCCCAGGATTCCTACGCAGCGGCTTGAGGTGGATTCGAACCCGCAACCCTCCGGCTGCAAGGCACCGAACATACCCCTACACCACCGCGCCCCACAATGTCCAGTTTGTTTCTCAAACAAACTGGACATTACATAACCTATAAAACACGCAGGACGGATTACACTGCACTTTCAACGTGCATATAAGTTGCTAAGGGAATGAACAGTTCAAATATGAACATAAATACAACATAAGGTATTCAAATAATTTTTAAAGACCAGTAAACTGTGAAAAATTTTATTCATTGTCTTTGTTAAACTCAACTATTTGAGATACGAAAAATAACCTGAATGATTGGAAACTGAAGGATGTGACGTCCAGATGTAAAGAATGAAACGCAGAAGACACCACCAATGAAAATTCCATGAAGAACTATGAAAACGTGGTGCTCATTCAGAACATTCACCTCTCTAGCAAAATACAACACAAACAACACAGATAATCTCACAAAGCTTAATAACCCTTTGCATTCCACAGCAAAAAATTGCAACATCAGAAAATTTTCCACACGAGCCAAAAGGCATATTTGTGACACAAAAGTGCACTCACTGTTTAAAACAAAATCATCATTCACTTTAGGTATTTAAACAAGTTCATTAATAATGAGGGCAATAAAAACCCACAATTTTCTCATAGCTGTATTATATCCACAGATGATGATTGCAGAGCTATTCGAATTTAGTGACAGAGATGCTGTGTGTGATTTTTGGAGAACTGGAAGAGTATATCAGAAGCTGGCAGGGTCAATTTTATAAACACAAAAATTATCAGATGCACTGAAAGCAAAACCATCAATAAAAATGCTGATGGAGTGGAAGATTCTAATTTTACTCACTTCCTTCGCAAATGAATCATTCTGATTAACTTTACCCGGTGCATTTGCTACAGTGACTACGTTAGATACAATGAAAAATATAGTAAAAAGCAACTGAAATCCTACGCATGATCTTGCTTGGACAGGAATGAACCCACTTAAGGTCCAACATTTTGAACTTACTAAAATTCAAAACCAGTAAATATGATTACAATTCTTACGCATTTTCTGGGCTTTGCTGAACGAGACTCAAGTAATGGCCACCAACAATCTTTGCAGCAAACCATGTTGCAACTCCACAATCCATTCAAATTACACAACTTCTTCTACCACAACAGAAATAAATAGCCCATTCCTTTCAAAAGTGTTACTCGATCATTCACAATTAATGAAACAATAACAGCCTGCAGCTGGCTGATATTAAAAAAGACTGACTGCATCCTAGATATAGATTATGCATATTAATTAACACAAAACTCCGCAAATATAGACAACTTCAAAAGCACAAATTTTAAAACGATAACATAATGCCTATATGTTATCATCATTTCAATATCGCACTTTCATTTTTGATTATGAGTTCACTTGAAACAACCATCAAATAAAGACCAGTGCAGTTTGATACCGGTGAAGTAGAAGTGATTACTATAGATAAGATTAGATAACGCAGCAGGAAAGAATTTAAGGTTACTTTAACTGTTGGAAGTTTGTCTTAATGATAAAGCATCGGTATCAGTGTTCACAGTTCTTTTGACAAACACAATTGCTATTGGTATTGCCAGTGCATTTCAGAAGCAAACCCGCTTCAAACCCTTTGACACTAGGAAACTGGCTGTCTTATGGCATATAATGTTGCTGCATATATACTTGATAATTGGTCTGAAGTGAATATGTATCGCTCGATTTGTTTTTGTTGTTGTGAAGAATTTGGTGCTTGGTGTCAATAAAAAATCTTGAATTGAAAAGTCTTGAATTGAAAAAAATGATTTAAAGTTCAGCAGAGATCCTTAAAATCCTTACCTCTGTAATGGCGGATGTTGAGACGGGCGACAATAAACACCACAACCAAAAGTCCCAGCACATTTGACCAAAACACCAAACCAAACACATTCAGGATGCACTCTGTAACATAACCAATAGAAAGCAAATCATTTAGCCAACCTGAAGAAAATGAAGATGGCTTTGAAGTGACCAAGCCCAGATTCGAGTTTTTGCCTTCATTGGCACTGCACTATGGAACCAGCCCCCTCCATTGACAAGTTCCTCCTTATTAACTGGTGGGCCAAATGCCTCCTTTCATTGTCTTACGAACACTTTCTTCTCTTCGGCTCTTTCGCACTGATTGGTGAACACTGCGAGAGGTGCTTTACATAGATACAATACAATATGTATGTATGATATGAGTGCATATCTGGCAAACATGAGCAAAGTAATATCTGAAGAAAGCTTAAAAGAAAACTTACGCTCTAACCAGCCATAGAGATTAAGTGGGCTGAACGAAGATATTAGAGAAAATGCAAACGTAGCTGGAACAACAAGTATTAAGGTCCAGACAATAGCAGCTCCACTGCGCCATCTTTTCACCTAAAATAAAAATACAACAAATTCATTTGTTTTTATACATATGCAGAGATACCTGTTTCGTTACAAATGTTGTATAACAATCAAAGTCCTGTTAGTAAAATTATTTCCCACCACATTTTAAACATCTCTAGGCAAGTATCTGAACCATGGCACCATCTTCACTCTCTCTTCTTCTTGTAAGGGTCGCTCAGCCCTCCGTTCCTCTTCTCGGGGTCACTTCTTGGTTCCACATGCCCGCACTGCTACTATGCAGCGCCGAGCATTCTCTGTTGTTGGTCCAACAGCGTGGAATGTCTTGCCATCTTTCCTTCGGTTATCTCCTCGCATTCACTCGGTTTCCTTCTACGCCCAATTGAAGACTTTTCTGTATGATCAGGCCTGGCTTGGGAGCGCCTCTGAGTAGAGCCCTTGAAGAGGCGCTATATAAATTCTATGATTGATTGATTGATGGCCAAGGGGGAATTTCCGTAGCTCAGAAAATATTTTGCAATCTGAGGCACATTAGAGTAAAGGTTCAAGCTTCTCACAGAGCTGGCTACTGTGTAAGGACCTTGAGCAAGTCTTTCACTCACAATAGCTCAGTTCCATCGAATGATGCTTGGTCATTAGATAGCTGTGCTTAATAAATACATTGTTTGCATACATACATACAGTATGCAAGTGTGTAAGTGTGCATGTATGCATAAGTCTTATAAGATGTATGAATCTATGTATCTTTTTGCGTACATAGACTATCTGGCCATGCAGTATATCCGACTTATATGCGTTTCTGAAGAATTAGGCCTTCAGACATGTCCATAGGTTATGGTTTCAAAGTTTCAGTGTCAGAATTATTCTCTGTTCCTGCTGCGGATTTTTTTTACAGTACTATGTGTTGCACTTACAAAACCCCTGTGATTATATAATGGGCTTCCCATCTTCTACACATGGACATAACTGGTAGGACATTTGGAACCCGTATGAGAACATTATCACATGGGCTTCGTATGCCGTTTACAAGACTTGTTGTTGGAGTCATGTAACGCACCAAAGATACCCAGTAGGCTAAATGAAGTAGACCTTTACTTTAGTATTAGAATCGTTCATATAGTTCTGTAACTTTTGATGTGTTTCGTCTACTTACACAACAGAAATATGTGTCACGGCGAATCTGATCGTATTGACGAATTCAGGAACAGTTAAAGAGGAATCAATTTCCATAGCAAGTGCACCTCCATATTCCAAAAAGACTCAACTGGATCAGCTGGAAAAAGGTAGAGCGAGTAGAGACGTTAGGAAAAACACGTGGGCGACGAATGATACGAGTGTTAAGGATTCAAAACCTGTGAAAACATTCGACAAACAAGCAAATCGCGCTGGAACCTTTCCGTCAAGATATTATACGACTCTTGGGATTTTGGTTCGCGAACCAGCGCCATCTGGTTTGGGTTTACCTAATCGCAGACGGAGTGTTTTGGGAAAGGATATGGCAAGGACTAGGCGACTGACGAAAAGAAACGCATCTAAAAGAAATGGCGAAAACGTGGAACTTGGAAAGAAATCCAAGGTGAAAAGAGAGGTGGGTGCGAACGTGAAAAAGGTAAGAAAGAAACGAGTTAAGAGAACGAAGAAACCAGGACAAACGAGAAATTACAAAGAACTGCTGCCAAAGGCAACGAAACCAGTTTCGGCCAACACGAGAATGAGGAACGATCCCAACAACGGGAAACCTCATAAGAAGACGGAAAAGGAAAACTTAAAGGGACCCATCGTGAAATCTAGCGAGGCACAGTCACAAGGAGCCATGCAAGAGACTATCCATGAAAGCCAGAAGCAGGTAAGTCAAGACAGACGCCGTCGCCAAATATTGCACCCGAATAGAAGAATCTTTTATTACGATGACATGTACGACAACACCGAAATGGGAGAAAAAGTTTACGAAAACAACATATACAATTATAAGGCATACGACGCTGAGGAAGGTGAAGCCGGGGAAGGTGAAATAGCGGAATACAACGACGACGACCCTGGACCAGATGGAAAGTCTGGTGGAGGTGGGTCAAAAGGTGGGTCAAAAGGTAAGGGAAAAGGTGGATCAAAAGGTAAGGGAAAAGGTGGATCAAAAGGTAAGGGAAAAGGTGGGTCAAAAGGTAAGGGAAAAGGCGGGAAAAAGAAAAAGAAACCTAGAGAAGCTGCGAAATCAAAAGAATTCGCTATGAACTTGGAGTCCAAGTCAGGAAAAAGGACCAAACGAGACAATCGAAAGTGGAATGAAAAGAGGGAACTTGATGTTCAGTCGAAACGAACAGACATTCGGAGCATCAACCGAACCCCGCCGCATCGACTGGTACTCAACACCAATTCCAACAAGACAGCTGCTTCTGTAGCTGCGGGGAAGCAAGGAAACCCAGAGGCGACAAGAGGTAAGAGAACAACACCCACAGTGACAGTGAAACGACCTACTCCACCAGTGTTCCTAACTCTCTGCTCAGACAAGGTGTGTGCCAACGGAGGAACGTGTCTGCGATCAGCCATACGAGGAATTATCTGCATCTGTCCAACCGGGTACAGTGGAAAGACGTGCGACAATCGCTTAGACCCGTGCAACAGACACCAGTGCCAGAATGGAGCCACATGCACATTTGCTGCCAAAACCCAGCCCATGCGATGCCAGTGTCCGGCTGGATTCACCGGTCAACTCTGCCAGATTGACGTAACCCTACCCGATGAACGAACTCTACCCTAGCCTACATGTGCCAAAACGTGTAGGTTTTAAGGTAGGCCTAATCCTTTTACAAATAAATATAACTTAATTATGTGTGTGTAACATTCTGTCAATAGCGATGTGGGCTAGCTATCCAACATAATAGATTCTACACACGTGCGCACTGCGCTACAGGGACGTAACTAGCGTTGGGCTAGAGGGAGGGGGGCTTAAGCCCCAAACGAAGCTGAAGCTCCCAACCAAATCAAACCCCCGGTCCCACTATAGGCTTGTGCTACAGCACTCACCACGCTCAAGGTTTGAAGTTTTCCTAAACGAAAAGTCCTAGTTACGTCACTGCTGCTCTAAGAAGAAAACAAAAGCTTTTAGTTTTACAATAGACTAAAGTGCTTGTGGAAAAGACGCGGCTCTGCGATTAGCTTTAGAGTAACGCTTTAGATGTTGAAGTTTATGATTACGATTACAAATTGTGAGTGATCCCAGGGCAATTGGGTGGCACAGTGAAAAACATTTTTCATTATCTGACAAATGCACATGTTTCTATAGCTACATGTAGGTTAATGTAAAAACCATGCAGTGCTTTTCTTCAGCCGGAGCGGTCCGGAACGGCGTTCCGGTACCTTTTTTGAGCCATTAAAAATAATTTATTTAATTTAAATTTTTACTAAAAATTATATAAAATTATTTAGATACTTTAATTTAATGTAAGTGCTTTCAGTGTTTATTGCTACTGATATATATATATGAAACAGAAATATTAGCATAAAATATGACACTATGATTGTTATGAATATGTTGAGTTCCGGAACCTTTTTTCTAGAAATAAAGCACTGGTAAAAACCAATCTTGTTTCGTAACGATCGACAAATGTGAGTCTCTATAATTATGAGGATCTTCTTTACTTTGTTTCACCCAGTTTCCGATCAAAAGAAGACAACGTATACCAACCCGTTCGAAATGACCAACAGCATATCATTTCAGACATTCGGATCCAGATGGAAAATCCCAGGACGTAGGTCAAGGTCAAAGCAGCGCCACCTTTGGACCTATCGTCTAAACAGTTTACTTACGCAGCTTGTAAATGTTATTTGAACATTTTGTTCAGTTACGTCCGTGCTTGGCGTGTTGGAAAAAGGAGCCACTTGTCAGGAAAAATGGACTTGCTTACATTTTCCAGAAGCTGACAGCTCAGAAAAGTTGTGTAATATTTCAGAACGTTTGGTACAAATATCATTATATGGACCAGTGTTAAGAAAGATATCGATTTGCCGTAAATAACAATGTCATACGAAAATGCAACCTGTCTCTATCTAATGCGTTAATGATAGAAGTTATGTCGCTCCGCTAATTGTTCTTAACCATGTCTCCATCTGTATGTGTATTCCGGAGTTCAGTGTGTTAGGATCCGCTTCATCGTCCGTTCCTGGATTTTCGGACTGATATCGCCATATCTAATGGACTAAAGTCCGAGCTACAGTCCAAGCTTAATTATGCTTAATCTATACATAATATACTGGCGGTCGTAGGGTTTTTGGCAGGTGTGATTTATCACAGCGTCGCTATATGTATTTCAAGGTCATTGATTAAATACAGTGAAAGATTAGACGGCGGTAAGTGCAGAAATTGAGCGTTGCCAAGTCCTGACATCCGGGCTTTTCAGGGCTTCACCTTGGTTTTTCACCCAGGTTTCGTGTTTCTACCTGCTACAGGCCTACTAGTTTTCATGGCTTCGCAATGGTTTTGTGGCCATGCTTTCGTGATTTATAGCTATGCCCTGGTATTGCTTTCGACTATAGGCCTACATCTATACTAGGTTTATACAGTATATCGTTCCCGCTTGATTTGTCCAGGTATCGCCGCGTTCGGATGACGCGCTGTGGCTTGTTGCAGAAAGCCGTGTCCGTCAATTGAAATTCCGGGCGATCCGCTTGTTTTGCATATTTAGTCCCGCATTCGTAATACGTTGAGAATTAGCAGGCGTGATTTTAAGCGGATTGAATGTAAACATACGCGAACTTGAAATGTCCATATAATATTGGGAAGGAAGCGACGTTTAGTGCTGAAAAACAATGAGTTGAACAAGAAATTCGTAGAAGAATGTTGTATGAAAATGTAACATCAATACTACCTACGTGTTGCATTAGCGAGTTGTTAGTGGGACAGACGAAGACATTATTGGGGTCATCCATTAATTATGTCAACAAATTTTAGGCCTTTTTATTTTAACTGTCAAACATTGACGGACCCCCAAAAATTATGTCAACAATCCCAGAACCCCCTACCGGCAGCGTAGCCAGACTTACTTTTTTCCTCAATGACTTTTTTAGATATTTGAACTCCAATGTCCGTTTTTTTTTTAGACATTTTTTTTCCTGATGTTTTTCCCATTTATTCAACAAAAAATTTGTTGACGTCAACTTGGACCAAACCCTCCCCCTGTCAACAACTGTCAAACTTTTCCAAACCCCTCCCCCTATTTGTTGACATAATTAATGGACGACCCCATTCATTATTAGTACTATACACTATCATTACTTCTATGTCTTATTTTTCATGCTATTTCGATGCCCCATTGTGCGTTTGCAAATGGAGTAACAAAGGCTAAGCATACTTACTTACTTATATTCAGAAATATAGTTAGATTATGTAGGCCTAATGACATTTGCTGGTTACGTATAATTATCATGTGATATAAGACAATAGACAAAGGACTGCTTGTTGTGACGTATAACCAGATATTGGTTTCCATGGCGAATTTAATATCATATTGCAAACTATGCAGCATATAGTTTAGTACAAGATTTAAGTCAAGTTATGACATTGGGCTAAATAGATAAACATACGTTTGTGAATGTCTTAGCATAACTTGTTTTTCTTCCTGGTGTGTGGGCTGAAGCGAACAGAGTTGTTTTTCTGCCGCAAAGGCCTTCAATGAGTGAAGGATTCGGAGGTCATTACGTTGTCTGCCTCTTGCGAATATTTTTTGGCTACACTGCATCATGGTTCCTGAAACACTGGTCCTTCTGCTTGGTTAGTGAAATGTACTCTGTTGCTTAGCCTAACGCAATTGCATCGTTCAATTCAGTTGCGATCTCGGATTATACCACCGAGAGTGAATTCTTTTCCGAATCAGTGGTTATACATATTATATATTTTGTGACCACTTACTTTTGACCAACGGATAACCATTTTGGTGCATGAGCTTTGGAAGGGATAAAGGCTGCAAGTCGGTTAAGTGGGAGAAAAGTGGAAATTCGATTAAATAACAGTGTTGAATGGATGAGGGAAAGCATCACGAAAACTGCGACGCGCAGAAATCAATCAATCAATCAATCAATCAATCAATCAATCAATCAATCAATCAATCAATCAATCAATCAATCAATCAATCAATCAATCAATCAATCAATCAATCAGTCAATCAGTCAGTCAATCAGTCAATCAATCAGTCAGTCAGTCAGTCAGTCAGTCAGTCAGTCAACCAATCAATCAATCAATCAATCAATCAATCAATCAATCAATCAATCAATCAATCAATCAACATGTTTATTTTGCAACCAAATTAACAAAATCATCAGGTTTACATATAAATTTCAACACGGCTACAAAAAAGGAGGCCCTAAAGGGATAAAGAATCCCGCTAAGTAGGGACACCAAATTACAGATTACATTAGAAAATTAATGGTGGCCTTTAAAGAAAGATTATAATTGAAAACATACTTGCAGTGACCAGAAAAGGTCACATAAGCACTAACGAAGGCAAACGACTTCATATGAATTTATTGCAGAAGGCACACTCTCCTTAAGTTGCTCACTTAACAACTTTTAGTCCCGTAAATGCCTTTCGCACCCCTCTGAATAAAACCCGTGCTAATGCTGCTCTTGGCTAGCATCGTCTTGTAATATCTTTCTTTCTTTCTCAATCAATCAATTTCGTTTATTCTCAGCATCAAGCTGACAGGTCGCAACTTGTAACAGGTAACCGCTAGGAAAAATTGTCTAAGCTCTGACAGTTAGTTATTAAATGGGTTGAGATAGCAAATATTATCTGTGCTCTAACAGTTAGTTACTAAAGAAGAATTAGGCTAGTGGCATTAGTGTTAGTTAGGGCAACGAACGAGGTCTTCAATCACCGTCATCTTTATGTAGTCTTCGTTCTGTCGCAACTGCTTTTACGGTCTCCGGCAGCACCGCTACAAGTATCATGCAGATCATAATTATCACAAAACTCATTATATGGAAATCATATTATGGGAATTGTATCGAAACATGCGAATGACACCGGTTGCATTGGTCGTTCATTCGCCTTCTTTGTCAATGTCGCATTGTTGTATAAATGCTGTAGGCATATTTTCTCAATAATTAGACCTTCTAACAGCTTACTGCTTCTAAGTTTGAGCCCGGAATTATTCTGTTAGTTGTCACAGTATTATATGTAGGCCTTGTTAAACCCATATGATAATATTACCATATGGGCTTCACATGTTCTACATATGAACCCACCTGAAAGGACAGATGAAGCCTTCATAAGAGCATTGTCATATACCCTACGCATGACTTTGTTATTGAACTTACGTAAAGCCCGAAAGATACCGAGTGACTGGAGTAGCACTTTGCTTCGGTGTTAGAATCGTTCGTATAACTCTGTAGAAATTTGGTGTTTTTCTTCTGCTTACACAACAGCAATAAGTGTCACAGCGAATCTGTTCGGATTGACGAATTCAGGAACAGTTAAAGAGGAATCTATTTCCATAGCAACGACTCCTCCAAATTCCCAACAGACTCCACTGGATCAGCTGGAAAACGGTACAGCGAGTAGAGACGTTAAGAAAATCACGTGGGCGACGAATGACACGAGTGTTAAGGATTCAAAACCTGTCAAAAGTGTGGAAACATTCGACAAACAAGTAGATCGCGTTGGAAGCTTTCCGACAAGAAATCATACGATGCTTGGGATTTTGGTTCGCGAACCAGCGTCATCTGGTTTGGGTTTTCCTAATCGCAGATGGAATGTTTTGGGAAAGGATATGGCAAGGACCAGGCGACTGGCGAAAAGAAGCGCATCTAAAAGAAATGGCGGAAACGTGGAACTTGGAAAGAAATCCAAGATGAAAAGAGAGGTTGGTGCGAATGTGAAAAAGGTAAGAAAGAAACGAGTGAAGAGAACGAAGAAATCAGGGCAAACGAGAAATTACAAAAAACACAAGGGACTCATCGTGAGGTCTAGCAAGGACAAGGCACGGGGAGCCATGCAAGAAACTATACATGAAAGCAAGAGGTACGCAAGGGAAGCGAGACGCCCTCGCTATATCGGCCCCCTTAGACCCATAGATTACTACGGTGGTTTGTACGACGATTACTACGTTCATTACGATGACCACAAGAAGAAAGCCGAGGGTGGACTTGGTGAGGGTCGGGAGCGCAGGAAGGGAAACATAAAAAAGCATAAAAAGGTCAAACGTCCCTCCGCCAAATTCGAAAGAGATGATCAGGAACTAAATGACTTCGACGATAAGGAGTATTTCGACGGCGGACACGCGCCACCCAAACAGTACTCCGACGAAGATCTGGACTACGCATATCTTCAGAGGAAAAGAAGGGAGTCGGGAGATGACGAGGAAAGATCAAAGGCCTACACGTTCAACGAGTCTCTCGGACTTCCTCCAGCTCTGAATCACGCCAGGGACTCTTGGGCCACATTCGAATTGAAACCCGGAGACAAGGCTGTTCAAACAAAACGAAGCATCAACAGAACCCCGCGGCAAAGACTGGTACTCACTGCCAATTCCAATAAGACAGCTTCTTCTGTAGTTGAGGGGAAGCAAGGAAAGCCAGAGGCGACAAGAGGTAAGAGAACAACGCCCTCGGTGACAGTGAAACGACCTACTCCGCCAGTGTTCCTAGCTCTCTGCTCGGACAAGGTGTGTGCCAACGGAGGAACGTGTCTGCGATCAGCCATACGAGGAATTATCTGCATCTGTCCAACCGGGTTCAGTGGAAAGACGTGCGACAATCGCTTAGACCCGTGCAACAGACACCAGTGCCAGAATGGAGCCACATGCACATTTGCTGCCAAAACCCTGACCATGCAATGCCAGTGTCCTGCTGGATTCACCGGTCAACTCTGCCAGATTGACATCAACGAATGCTCCAGCGATCCGTGTCTAAACGGTGCCAGATGCCTGGACCATGTCGACGGATTTTCCTGCATATGTCTGTCTGGCTTCGAAGGTCAGCGATGTGAGACGAACACGGACGACTGCCTCGGGCGCATCTGCGCCAACGGTGGTCGCTGCATCGACGGTCTCAACAGGTACCGGTGCCAGTGTCGGCCTGGCTTCTTCGGACGTCACTGCCAGCGTGTCTCGGACGCCTGCCTTCGCAGTCCATGCTTCAACGGAGGAGAGTGCATTGCCATGGATTCGAGAGGACATTTCTACAAATGCCTCTGTCGTACGGGGTACGTAGGCGCGCGCTGTGAAATCCAGGCAGCCAGATGCGTCCACACTTGGTGTCAGAACGGAGGTACGTGTATGGAGGCGGCCGGTTCCTTCCAGTGTCTGTGTCCACCTGGACTGACCGGGAACCTGTGCGAAGTGAGTGAAGTGAGCCTCATTGGGGTTGTCCCCCACAAGTGCCAGCCAGATGTCTGCCAGAGGCGTGGAACGTGCGTCGATACCACGGCTGGCTATCGATGCGAGTGTCCGAGCGAGGCGGTGGGCGACAGGTGTCAGTTCGATCGCGATGCATGTCACCCGAATCCATGCGTCAACGACGGACTGTGCATTCCAACTGGAGGACCGTTCTACTTCTGTCTCTGCGACCAGCGCTTCGCCGGAAAGATCTGTCAGTTTGAAACGAGGCCGTGCAGCGCTGCAGGGAATAAGACTTGCGAGAACGGTGGTACCTGTCTGGACTATCATCTCCAGCGAAGACCCAATCGCTATCTGGGGCTACCATGCGAAGGAGAAAAGTGTCGTAGCCTGAAAGAGGTGAGCTACCCAGATACGATTTACTTTTGCCACTGATTCCCTATAATGTAACAGAACGCAATTTATATAGATAGTAGTTTCAACCTCTCAGGTGCGCCAAATCAAACTTCACCCGTTTTCTGCTAAATTTCGTGGTACTGGACCAAAGACAGCATATAAAAGTTTGAAAGAGGACTTAGTTTCATGACTTTCCTCTAATCTGAAATAATACGTGCATTCATTCATATTTACATAGTGTAATATGCATAGAAACATGCATGGGTCTATATTCACTGAAATAGATGTACGACATTCACACATAATTATAGATGCACACATTACAGACATAACATCGTTTACAGACACACACACACACAAATTCCACACATATCACACACACACACACACACACACACACACACCACACAGACTTACACACACACACACACACACACACACACACACACACACACACACACACACACACACACACACACACACACACACACACACACAACACACACACACACACAAACACACACACACACAGATTGAAGTGATAGGCCGATTGTACAGAAGAAACTCTTTGCTTTTAGCGGGGAATAGTCGCTTTATGTCAATTGTGTTTGGCTGTGTCTTTGTTAAAAGAATGCGATGAAGGAGTTGACCGTAATTCGTTGCGTCTGTCCACTGCTCTTCACCGGACCCCGATGTACGGTTCGAAACCTTCCCTGCACGATCGGCGTTTGTAAGGCGGGACAGGAGTGCAAGGAAGATCCACACAATCCAGTCGAAGGATACTCATGCATTGGTCTGTATGCTCACATCCACTCTCTTGCAGTTTATTAGAGCGCTTGTACGTGGTGTCCATAAAATTGGAACCTCAGCATAAATCACCTAAACTGAAGCAAAAATAATATTGGACAACGTCAACGCGGCAATAGACTATCGCGCAACCCCAACTTTCCTTACACGGAAATTTGACGGTTTAAAAACAACGCTATCCCATCTACTGAAATGAAATTAGCCAACATCCATGGGCGACCATGTTCTTAGCGCGTGGTGCGGTAGCTGCGCCTTCTTCTAGCATGAAACAATGCCAGTTTATTACGATCCTCATGACGTATAGGATTATAGCAGTGCCACCTACCGAAACGAAATAAATCTTTTAGCGTAACAGAAAAGTTAACTTCGTTACATTTCTGTTGTAGTTTATTATAGATAATAATGATGATGATACTGATAATAATTATAGTTATTTATTATTATCACTATAAATAATTCTTTCTTTACCTCAGGGGCGGATTCAAAAATCGACCAACTGTACGCCAAATCTTTGCCGCCACTGATATATTTGTTCATAAATTTTAATTTTAACTAGTATCATAACAGATATATTTGTTCATGGTGTTCTCACTCGCCGATTAAACTAAGTTTACTGTTCATCTTTAATTCTTAGACTGTTCCACTCTCTTTATTGTGCAGCCCATATGGCATTTGTCTCTAAATCTGCCACTGCTTATACATGTATATGTGAGGCGCGGTGGTGTAGTGGTATGTTCGGTGCCTTGCAGCCGGAGGGTTGCGGGTTCGAATCCACATCAAGCCTCCGCGTAGGAACCCTGGGCAAGTTCTTCACTCGCAATTGCTCATGCGCTTCGTCGTGAAACTCCGATTTAGTGTCCGCGCTGTAGTCAGATGAGCGCCTCTGAGTAGAAATCTTGAAGGGGCGCTATAGCAAATGCTCATGCATACATACATACATACATGCATATATACACCATCTTGCAATTGGGATTCAAAATGTTAATGTTATGCAAGCGTTTAAAATACAGAGACCGTATAAGTTCAACTCTTCACATTTTTAACGGGTTCAGAGCTTAAATACTGTTGTCCTTCGTAGGGCAATATTATTTTGTTTAAGCATGGACATGATGAGACATATAACACAGTACTAGAAGAAGTATAACCCCCATTAACACAGGGGTTGCAAAACAGTTAACTAGGGGTTATACTTATTCCAGAAGTTGTTTTGCAACTACTTTGTTATAGCCTAGCTATTCTTGGTGTGATGCTAGAAGAAGAGACTCGATAAAATTGGATTCTGAGTAAAGACGCAGTGGATGAGGCTCGAGAGAGTGGCTCTGACACAGATGAAAGTCTTCTGAGCCACTATAAACCTTGTTATGTTATGTTATGTTATGTTATTTTCTGCGGAAATTGTTGGTTAACAGAAAAATGTGTTAATCTTGAAAATGTTTTTAGAAGCTTAGTATAATAATCATGGAGAATATTATATTAAACGAATCATTTCGATGTTCTGTTTGAAATTTTTTATTTATGTCAGATAAAAAGCAAAGCGAGGTTGCGTTAGAAAATGCGACGAACCGGAGCAAGACAGTCCAAAAAGGTAAACACCAATATTGATAAATTTATTTTCTTCATGTGCCGTCAAATGTTACGCCTACATGCTTACATCGACGAGTGCATGTATGTATGCATGCATGACATCCATGAACATATGCATGCATGCATGCATGCATGCATGATACATACATACATACATACATACATACATACATACTTACATACATACATACGTTCGTACATACATACATACATACATACATACATACATACATACATACTTTACGTACATACACGTTACGTACATACATACATACATACATACATACATACATACATACATACATACATACATACATACATACATACATACATACATACATACATGCGTGCAATACGTACATACATACATAGTAGTCTGTACATACAAGCATACATACATACATACATACATACATACATACATGCATACAGACATACATACATACATACATAATGCGCACTTAGCATACTACTGAACAGAAACAGAAAAGCATACATAACGTGTCCTCAACATCAACGTAATTACATACTGTTTAGAGTTCTACACACAAACGTGCATGTATGTATGTATCCATGCATACATACCAACATGCATGCCTACAAATAATGCGCGCTTAATTCTGCTGAACAGAAACAGAAAAGCATTAACGTGTCCTCAACATCAACGTAATTTCTGTTTAGAGTTCTGTATGTATGTATGTATGTATGTTTGTATGTATGTATGTATGTATGTATGTATGTATGTATGTATGTATGTATGTATGTATGCATGTATGTATGTATGTATGTATGTATGTATGTATGTATGTATGTATGTATGTATGTATGTATGTATGTATGTATGTATGTGTGTATGTATGTATCTATGTATGTATGTATGTATGTATGCATGTATGTATGTATGTATGTATGTATGTATGCATGTATTTTCTGTCTGTAGTTTGTTTTTCATGGTACAATTTATTTACTATGGCCAAAAGTACTTACTCTGCAGCATCCGTCATCCATGCGTCATATCTCTAGTTTAACGGAAATAGGGCCTTGTAAGGTTACATTTCTTTAGCCTACGTTACGTTATACAACTCCTCTGATCCAGCCACTCTTCGGCATTTCAAGTTCCAAAATCCTTCGCCCTAAACGATACCTACCTTAACAGGTCCTTTGCTCCTTCTCTCTCTAATCTTCTGGCAATGGGACTTGGTTCTTTGCTTGATATCTCTTAACGGGTTGTCAAGAGATATCTGTTATCTTTGTTACGACGCAGCGCTGATGAATAAGTTGGTGCCCCGCGATTAACGTTTAGGTAGCGTTTTAGCAATTTGAGTTCTCTATTACAGTGTACGTTGTTTAACTAATTATACAGTATCGCCAAGTCGCGAGCGTCGAGAGAAGGTGGTTTCAAAGACGGCGGCCATTGTATTTGGAGCAGCAATGATCGTCACCATATTCGGAATTGCCTTCCTTGTCAACGGATATTCCTAGTAAGACACTATAACTACTTCTGATTCTGAATGAATCGATAAATGAGTGGATGAATATACTAAATGCTTGTGTATATAAATAAGTGAAAGAATGAGTTAATAGATGAATGAATAAATGAATGAATGAATGAATGAATACATAGCCTGCGCGATTGAATGAATCATTATAGTTGGCCCACAAGAATGAATAAAATATTGCAATTAAAATGAGCTAATGAGCCCCTACGTGCATGCCAATATGTGTATGTATATTGTATAAACGTATGTTTTTAAAAATAAACGCAGCTTAGTTGTGTTATCTGTATAATATGGCAACCTTTGAAAAGCGATGCTGGTATAGCGGTCTAATATATTATACAGAGGCCTACACTATCGCGTTTCGTTAAGAGAAAGAACATAAGATTCTACAATATCTTAGCGCTTGTGGAAAAGATGCTCCTCTGCGCTTAGCTTTGTAGAGTAGCGCTTTAGATTTTAAAGTTTACAATTATACTTACGAGTCGCGAGCTCAGGGCAGTTGGGTGAAACAGTGAAAAACATTTTTCATTATCTGGCAAATGCACATGTTTCTATAGCTACACGTAGCCTAGGTTAACGTAGGCTATAAACTTATCTTGTTTCTTAACAATGGACAAGTGTGAGAATCTAAACGTGGATGTTCTTTACTTTGTTTCACCCAGTTTCCGATCGAAAGAAGACAACGTATACGAACCCGTTCGGAATGATCAACAGCATATCATCTCAGACATTCGGACGCAGATGGAAAATCCCAGGACGTAGGTCAAGGTCAAAGCAGCGCCACCTTTGGACCTATCCTCTAAGCAGTTTACTTACGCGGCTTTTAAATGTTATTTGAACCTCTTGTATAGTTACGTTTGTGCTTGGCGTGTTGGAAAAACAAACTTTTCACTTTTTTGTAGTAAACGAAATTATTGCGTTTTCTGAGTATTTATCTAATACTAGTAGCTCTGTTTGAGGTTCTCACAAATGAGCCCTGCATATTATATTATTATACCCAGAAACATACATAAAACATAAGATGTTAATCTAACACCTGCAAACCCTTTACAGACTCTTTGAAATGATGTCAATGTATAACACTAATATAGGCCTAACTCTGTACTTCCATTGCATCTCTTGCACTTAAAATTATCTCATGAGACATTCTATGCTAGCCATCGAATGAGTATATCTGTCTCTTTACTGGTTATCATAAGTCATAACAAATAATCATCTAGTATACACGCAAAAGCTCAGAAACACGTTCTGTGGATCCATTCGCGGTGGCTTACATCCAGTGAATTTTTCCTAGATGATCTCAGTGGATAAAAGGAACCACTTGTCAGGAATGAACTTGCTAACATTTTCCAGAAGCTGATACGTCAAAAAAGTTGCGTTATGTTTCTGGACGTGATTATGTGCACTAGTGTTAGGAGAAAAATCGATTGTCCCGATATCACATAATTATGTAAATTCAATCTGTCGCTTTCTGATGCGTTAATGATAGAAGTGGCCCAGATAATTATAGCTTGCGGAACAATACAGGATGTCGATCCAAACTCCCCAAACTTGATTTCCCGAAGGTTGAGAATACACCTGATCCATTGTACATTAATCTGCATCGTGTAAAGAAACCTTAAATAACTTTTTGAAAGTATCTAATTTTTTAATTTGCATGACTTTCCCAGGATTTATTCATATGGGTAAAACACTCGGAATTAAGATAACAAAGGCCTCTATGCCATATCTAAATATGAAACTTCCATCAGTGCCGGCGCTAGGGCCCCCCGAACCCCCCGGGGGGGGGGGGCCTCCAAATTGAGCTGAGTTTGTTAGGGGCCTCCAAATTTAGCTGATCATTAAGCCTATTTGTGACGTGGGGCCTTCAGTTTGTTAGGTTAGGGGCCTCCAAATTTAGCTGATCATTAAGCCTATTTGTGAGTTGAGGGCCTTCAGTTTGTTAGGGGCCTCCAAATTTGGCTGATCAGTAAGCCTATTTGCGAGTTGGGGGCCTTCAGTTTGTTAGGGGCCTCCAAATTTGGCTGATCATTAAGCCTATTTGTGAGTTGGTGGCCTTCAGTTTGTTAGGACCCTCCAAATTTGGCTGATCATTAAGCCTCTTTGTTACCGTTTGTTTCTGAAACCCAAGCACCGGATTATAAATATTATATCTAAGCAAAATAGTCAATTGATACGCTGGAACATGAACTAGAACTAGAAGCCAATGAAGACTTCCTACAGAGGTATCGTGAACCTGGATTTGAATCTGCTATTAAAAGTGCACAGGAAATTGCAGAAGAAATGGAGGTGAGCACCACTTTCCCTGAAATGAGAAACCGACGCAGAAAAGCTCAGTTTGACTACGAATGTGCAGATGAAATGAATAGACTTAGGCTACATCCGAGCAGCGATTTAAGGCAGATTTCTTCTACAAACTTCTGGATCAGGCGCTGGTTTCAGTTCAGTCACGGTTCCAGCAGATCAGGGATTGGAACAGCATTTTTGGATTTCTGTGTCGTTATGACACACTCGTTAAAATACACGACACCAATCAACTGCAAAAACATTGTCTTTACCTCTTTGAGAAGATGGGAGACATAGAAACAAATGAACTTCTAATGGAGATTTCACGTTTTGTTGCAGTCTTTCGTCGAGACAATCAGGCTGATTGTCTCGACGAAAGACTGCAACAAAACAGCTAACAACAGCACGAGACTTTCTACAGTAAATTTATTTGAATGAACTTAATGACTTTTATCCCAATCTGTCAATTGCACTGAGGTTTCTTCTGACCAACCCACTGACCCAGTAACAGTGGCCAGTGCTGAGAGCAGTTTCAGCACACTGAAGCTAATTAAAACAGTTAATCGTTCCACCATGCTCAGCAACAGGTTATCATCCCTGGCAATGATCTCAATTGAAAGTGAAACTGACCGAAAGCTGAACTATGACGAGCTATTGGAACGATTCGCAGAAAAGAAGGCGAGACGAAAACAGTTTTCCTGAGACATGAGCTCCAGTATCGATGCCAAGTAGGCCTATTGATGCCTACATGTACTTTGTTGATTTAGCTGTTTCTGTTGTTGGTGAAAGAGCTGGGTTTAAAGAGACAGAGACTGGACGTTCGATCAATCCCGTTTGCAGTGTATTTTTCGTACTTATTGGGAGGGGGCCTCAAGTAAGGCTTTGGGGGGCCTCCAGTACCCTAGCGCCGGCACTGACTTCCATTCTTCCCTCTCAGTACAGGAAATTATTGATTTTTTTGGGTATTTAACCTAACTAATGCTAACAGTGCTGCTAAGAGGTTGGCTTTTTAAAACATGCGCTCTATATATATATAATTTCGTTTATTGAAAATAGAAAGTTGACACACCGCAACTTTTCACATAGAAGAAAAACAGAGAAAATAGCTATAAAAACCCAACTACAGAGGCCTACAAACGTAAATGTAAAATTGACTAAATTCCCAAGCGTTCGAATCCCGAAAACTAGCATGGATCAGCAGTGGCGTAACTAGGACTTTTGTTTGGGGGGCTTTAAGCCTTAAACATGGCGAGTGCGGTAGCCCGAGCCTATAGTGAAGCCTGGCGGGTTTATTTATTTGGGGGCTTCAGCTTCGTTTGGGGGCTTAAGCCCATCAAGCCCAACGCTAGTTACGTCCCTGTGTATCAGTTGACCAATATCCTGGCTAGTGCATTCGAAAGTTAAATAGGCCTTAGCCAAGGTTATTTTGTTTGCACATAGAAAATAGATTTCAAAGATCCGGTCAATTTCGGGCATTGGGGTATCGAGGATGCGCTAGGCACCATAATACAGTTTACTGTAGCTTACGGTATTATGGTGCATAGCGCATCCTCGTAGCCGACTAACAGTTTTAGTAAGTCATACAGATTCATTAATTCATTAATTAATTCAGAGCATTTATATAACGCCCTTCAAGCAGCTACTAAGGAGCGCTCCCGGCCCAGCCAAGACTAAAGAAAAAGACTTGAGGGACATGTAGAACCCTGGCGAATGCATTAATTAGACAGAAGTCAATGTTCAGAGCCTTCCGAGAAAGGTCACCTTCCGGCTAACGTGGTAAGCGACAAATCCAGGTCACATATCACAATTACTTCCGCGACTTTCATTATCTGACGCACAACTATCAGCAATTTAATTGCTGTGAGGTCGTGCTCTGATTATACCAGAGAGAATGCACTGGCTCCATGCGTCCATTGCTGGAGCGTGCTGAATCATCAATACATTCACGTTGTTCAAGTGTAGTTGCAACGAAGAAGTCTCGAAGTAATGACGCAGTTTTAACAGTCCTCTGGCTTCTTGTGGCTGCTATGTATTGTGTATACTTGGACCAGAGTCACATGAACATTGTGCTTGCAGGAACTGGTAGAGACGGGATGGCTATTCCACGAGATATAGTTAAGTGTTAGGATATTCCGTGGTTTTAACTATACCTTATCACTAGGCCTATACCTTAATTACGAACGGTCAAGTCTGTGGGTTCATGGGAGGGGGGGCTTACCCCCTCTAGCCCCTCATAAACTCCGCCCATGCCATCAACCAATAAGAGATCACGACCATGATTACTTTTGAGGAATTAAAGCGATATTCTCGACAGTCTACGTATATACTATAACAACAAATCTGAGTTCTGCCATCTTATATGGTACCGTAATGCTGTTCTTTATATGCTGCTGAACTCCAAAAATTTCAAATGATTAATTAAAAGTAGGGTAGAGTGGGGCAAAACGCCCCCTTTAACGGGTTTTGCTCAATTACAAAGTGAGTAACAACATTTTCAGCATGAAATTATTGTAAGACCTTGTACTGAATGTCACAAGTAAAGTAAAATTATGTCCGATAAAATGCCCCAAAAGATTATATTAAAAAATAATAAAATACAGAGTGCTTCAAAAGGGGGCGTTTTGCCCCTCACCTGGGCAAAACGCCCCCCGTGATTTGACCCCCGCTACCTGAAAAGTCGATGCACATAATCAACTGCAATCACTGCCATGATGCAACAATAACTATAAGAAGTAAAGATCTCTAGAATTTTTGTAAAAAGATGTAATAAAATATAATTAAATAAAGAAAATACGCTTTGCTCCAGGTAACTCTGAGGTGAGGGGGGCGTTTTGCCCCATGTCAGCATTTAACATAGGGGGGCGTTTTGCCCCGCTTGGTGCTACCTTGTGAGATTGATCATATAATAAAAAGCTGATATGTTAAAGCCCCATTTATTGTGCACAGTTATTCGATATAGGGTATACTTTAGACCTATATTTGTATTATTGGCTATGTCTAGCATTTTGGCACCATTAATGATACAGAATTGGCGCTTGACTCTTATAAGGAAACACGAAAAAATCAATTTTTCTAAAATAAAAATAAGCAAACCATCTAAAGATAAATAACTGACGATTATCTCATTAGGGTACAACTAAGAAACCCCAGAACATTCAAAAATTTCATTACATGGCACAGGGGGGGACAGGGCCGGGAGGGGGCGTTTTGCCCCGCGGGGGCGTTTTGCCCCACTCTACCCTAATTGATTACTACCACAAATTACAAAACTTCAATAAAGATGGTTCTTTTCAGAGGAATAATATTATTCTTATTATTATTAACTGTAGGCCTACGTTAATTGTTCCCTTTATAAGAAATTCGACTCAATCAATAGTTGTATTGTATTGTATTTGATCATTTATAAAGCGCTTCTCATAGCATAAGCCTTTCAGAAGCGCTCCCACTGCCTCCCAGTGCGAGGTACTCCGACAGAAAATGAAGGTTTTAAGGTGAGAGAAAGAGTTAGAGATGCTACCAGAGAGGATTGTAGAGCGTAGAGAAGGAGAAAGTCTATTCCACAGGGAGGGACCTATGCAGGCAAAGGATCTGGATTGAGCCATTGTGGTCCTAACACGGAAAACGGAAAGGTCAAGCAGGTAGTGGAGACTTGGCACAGTTGTCAAGTAAGCCCTACTGACAAAAATATTAAAAGTCCCCATAAATCCAGGTTGCGGTGAAGCCGTCATCTTAGAAAATGGAGGCAAAAATAGGGTTTTCGGCAGTAACTTGAGAAACGTCACAGCGACTAATACGTAAAAATAAATAAAAATAATCTTCATTAAAAAAATTCTTTGTCTGTCGGGCTCACTTAACCTTCATTGCAAGTCTCCACTTCATGCTAATTTGTTGAGTCGATTAATGTGTTTTCTGCTAAAAACTCTTCTACTATTTGAAGTGAACCTTCTTATTTAATCGCTGTTTTGATGATCGCTATATCACCACAGACGCGAATTTGTGCGTCGCGATTTTGAGATCGCGTTTATGGCGATCGCTGTTTTGTGGTTGCTATTATTACCGTTGACCGTCTGCTCAGGAACACAAGCTGAGCACATCCAACGGATTAAATTCCCATCCATTAAAAGTCCGAACAAACGACAATTAGGCCTTGCTCACGTACGAAAGAATTAAGCACAACAGGACAAATATAACAACAGGCATAGTGCAGAATTTCAACAGCTATAATTATGTAATCGTTCTGCCATTTCAAATATACCTTCTGATATTTACAAAGCACGATGAACTAGTCAAAAATGCGACAAAGTCTACTCTATCAAACAGCAGGGCAGCCTTGCTTTTGTGCATTACATCAGCTGCTAGAAAACTCCAAGCACGGTCGTAACTGTACAAAAGGTTCAAATAACATTTACAAGCTGCGTAGGTAAACTGTTTAGACGATAGGTCCAAAGGTGGCGCTGCTTTAACCTTGACCTACGTCCTGGAATTTTCCATCTGAGTCCGAATGTCTGAAATGATATGCTGTTGATCATTTCGAACGGGTTGATGTATACGTTGTCTTCTTTCGATCGGAAACTGGGTGAAATAAAGTAAACAAGATCCACATTTAGAGACTCATAGGCCTACTTATCGATCGTTGCGATACAAGATAAGTTTTTACATTAATTAACCTAAGTGTACCTAAAAAACATGTGTATTTGCCATAATAATGAAAACTGTTTATCAATGTTTAAAGCCCCATAAACGAAAGGTCCTAGTCACGTTAGGCTACTGCGGCGCTAAGAAGAGAACAGAAGCATTTAGTTTTACAATAGACTAGTGCTAATGAAAATGATGATTTGTTAAAATTTTCTTTGTTGTGTCTATGTTTGTATATATATAGGCCTATATTTTTTATATATTGGTTTTCAACGGTTTCAATAAATAAAATGATTGATTGATTGATTGAATGTAGGCCTATCACCCAACTGTCCTGAGCTCACGAATAGTAGACTAATCGTGATCGAAAAACTTCAAAATCTAAAGCTAAGCGCAAAGCATCATCTTTTTCACTAGCACTAAAGTCTGTTGTAAAACTAAATGCTGCTGTTCTCTTCATAGCGCAGCAGTGATGTAACTAGGACTTTCCGTCCAGGGGAGCTTCAAACCTTGAGCGTGGTGGGTGCGGTAGCACGAGCTTATATATAGGGACCTGATTTATATATTGGGCTTCAGTTTTGTTTGTGGTCCTAAGCTCCCCCTCATAGCCAACGCTAGTTACGTTCCTGTAGCGCAGTGCGGACGTGTATAGAATCTATAGATATGTTGGATAGCTATGCCACATCGTTATTAAAAGTATGTTACACATAGGCCTACATAATTAAGCTATAGGCTATTTGTTTTAAAACAATTACCTTAAAACATACACGTTTTGGCTCATGTAGGCTAGGGAAGAGTTCGCTCATCGGGTAGGGTCACGACAATCTGGCAGAGTTGACCGGAGAATCCAGCAGGACACTGGCATCGTATGCCCGGGGTATTGGCAGCAAATGTGCATGTGGCTCCATTCTGGCACTGGTGTCTGTTGCACGGGTCTAAGCGATTGTCGCACGTCTTTCCACTGTACCCGGTTGGACAGATGCAGATAATTCCACGGATGGCTGATCGCAGACACGTTCCTCCGTTGGCACACACCTTGTCCGAGCAGAGAGTTGGGAACACTGGAGGAGTAGGTCGTTTCACTGTCACCGAGGGCGTTGTTCTCTTACCTCTTGTCGCCTCTGGCTGTCCTTGCTTCCCCTCAACTACAGAAGAAGCTGTCTTATTGGAATTGGCAGTGAGTACCAGTCTTTGCCGCGGGGTTCGGTTGATGCCTCGTTTTGTTTGAACAGCCTTGTCTCCGGGTTTCATTCCGAATGTGGCCCAAGAGTCCCCGGCGTGATCCAGCGCTGGAAGAAGTCCGAGAGATCTTTTCTCGCCGTCTCCCGACCTTCGCTTTGTCCTCTGCAGAAGACCGTAGTCGCCAAAGCCGTCACTGGACGATTGTTTGGCTGTTTTTCGTTTATACGACTTCGCCTTTACCTTCCGACGCTTTCGATTCTTACCAATTTCCCTCTTTTTATTCCACTTTCGATATTCTCGTCTGGTCCTTTCTTCTGTATTGGCCTCCAAGTTCATATCGAATCTTTTAGATTTACCAGTTTTACTCATCTTTTTTGGTTTCTCTTTTGGTTTATCTGTTGGCTTCTCTTTTGACTTATCGTCCTTCTTATCTTCTTTCTTAGCTTCTTTCTTATCTTCTTTCTTATCTTCTTTCTTATCTTCTTTCTTATCTTCTTTCTTATCTTCCTTCTTATCTTCTTTCTTATCGTCTTTCTTATCGTCTGACTTTTCTTCTGGTTTATCTTCTTTCTTATCTTCTGACTTTTCTTCTGGTTTATCTTCTTTCTTATCTTCCTTCTTATCTTCTTTCTTATCTTCTGACTTTTCTTCTGGTTTATCTTCTTTCTTATCTTCTGACTTATCTTCTTTCTTATCTTCTGACTTATCTTCTGACTTATCTTCTGGTTTATCTTCTTTCTTATCTTCTGACTTATCTTCTGACTTATCTTTTTTCTTACCTTTCTTCCCGCCTTTTTTCTTAGCTTTAGACCCGCCTTTTTTCTTACTTGCCTTAGGTTTCTTTTTGGCCTTCGTATCATCCTCCTCTTCACCGTAATCTGCCTCCGTATCATCCCCCTCTTCATCGCTATAGGAATAGTCTCCTTCCTCCGTATCTTCATATTCATCTTCGTCGTAGTCTTTGTCGTCGTCGTCGTTATATTCATCGTAGTATTCATCGTCATCCTCGTAATCGTCGTCGTCGTCATAGTCATAATCGTCATCACCACCTTCGTCATCATCGCTATAGTCGGCCATTGGGCAACCGCGCCTCGCTTTCCTTGCATGCCTCTGACTTTCATGTGTAATTTCTTGCATGGCTCCTTGTGCCTGTTTCTGGCTAGACCTCACGATGAGTCCTTTCTGAGATCTCCACGTGGGTCCCTTTATGTGTTCCTTTTTCGACTTCTTATGAGGTTTTCCGTTGTTGGGATTGTTCTTGATTCTCGTGTTGGCCGATACTGGTTTCACTGCCTTTGACGGCAGTTTTTTGTAATTTTTCGTTTGTCCTGATTTCTTCGTTCTCTTCACTCGTTTCTTTCTTACCTTTTTCACATTCGCACCCACTTCTCTTTTCATCTTTGATTGTTTTTCAAGTTCCACGTTTCCACCATTTCTTTTAGATGCGTTTCTTTTCGTCAGTCGCCTAGTCCTTGCCGTATCCTTTCCCAAAACACTCCATCTGCGATTAAGAAAACCCAAACCAGATGGCGCTGGTTTACGAACCAAAATCCAAAGCGTCGTATGATTTCTTGACGGAAATCTTAAAACGCGATCTGATTGTATGTTCAATGTTTTCACACTTTCGGCAGGTATTGAATCCTTAACACTCGTATCATTTTTGGCCAACGTGGTTTTCCTAGCTTCACTACTCGCTGTACCTTTTTCCAGCTGATCCAGTGGAGTCTTTTTGGAATATGGAGGTGCACTTGCTATGGAAATAGATTCCTCTTTAACTGTTTCTGAATTCGTAAATCCGATCAGATTCGCTGTGACACTCATTGCTGTTGTGTAAGTAGACGAAACACATCAAATGGTTACAGAGCTATATGAACGATTGTAATACCAAAGTAAAGCGCTACTTCATTTACTGGGTATCTTTGGTGCTTTACATAACTCCAACAACAAGGTAATACGTAGGATATACATGTATGAAGCCCATATGACCATGTTCTTATGGGGGCTTCATATGTCCTAAGTTTAGACCATATGTGGAACATGGGAAGTTTGGAACACCATATTGGAATAATTATACAATACAATACAATAGAACTGATCTTTGATATCGCCCTTCTTACTAAGGTGCCCCAAGCTCAGAAGTCTCACGCCTCGGCGGCGCAGAAGCAATTATATTGCAGAGCAATTGTGCAACGAAGGACTTGCTCAAGGTCCCTCACGCATTGGATTTCACCTGCAACCATCCGGCTGCAAGGCACCGAACATACCACTCACCACCGCGCCCCACGCTGTACCACCGCGCCCCATTATAATCATATGAGTTTTATAAGTCCTACATATAATACTGTAGCAAAAGCAGCAGCAGGAACAAAGAATTTCCGACACTCAAACTTAGAAACATAAACCTTTTAGCAGGAATACTTATTGAGAAAATAGGTCTACTGCATTTATACAGTAGTCCAACATGGACAAAGAAGGCGAATGGCGTGTTGCGGGCACTGCTCGCTTAATTGGACCGTGTACCTAAGGTTGGCCACATCTCTGCCTTTGGTCGCGATGTCCTCCACTGGCTCCCGGTCCAGCAGCGCATCAATTATAATTAGTCTCATCTATGGTCTGGCAATGAAATCATTATCGATAAAATAAACTGGGTAGAGCACCTACCTATCTCCAGGAGCTCTTCACATTGACTTCGTGCAGATCTGGTCGCCGATCTCTGCGCTCGGCTTCTAGAGGTGACTTAATAATATTTAATGCTCGCTCTGCCACCAGACAGCGTCGGGATATTCTCGATAGTGGGTCCTTCTCTTAGGAATGGTCTCCCCTCTGACCTGCGTTCTCTTCCACGAGACTTCTCTTCTTCTTTAGCCTAAATGCTACTTATTTCACCTTCCTCAATTTACCGGGAAGCTGGATCGGGAGCGCTTCTATTGTTGACCTAAATCAAAGAAGGGGCGCTATATAAATCTCATAGATAGATAGATAGATAGAATGAGCTACCGATGCAACCGGAGACATTCGCATTCATTCATTCATTCATTTCAGAGATTTATATCTATCCTTCAAGATTATCTACTCAGGAACTCTAATAATTGTTTCCGTAAATACAAGCTATTGGTTAGGCCTACTCTATCGGTTTGCCACGTATTCTATCGGTTTGCCTCGTACTCTATCGGTTTGCCTCGTACTCTATCGGTTTGCCTCGTACTATATCGGTTTGCCTTGTACTATATCGGTTTGCCTCGTACTCTATCGGTTTGCCTCGTACTCTATCGGTTTGCCTTGTACTCTATCGGTTTGCCTCGTACTCTATCGGTTTGCCTTTGTACTCTATCGGTTTGCCTTGTACTCTATCGGTTTGCCTTTGTACTCTATCGGTTTGGATTGTACTCTATCGGTTTGGCTTGTACTCTATCGGTTTGCCTTGTACTCTATCGGTTTGCCTTGTACTCTATCGGTTTGCCTTGTACTCTATCGGTTTGCCTTTGTACTCTATCGGTTTGCCTTGTACTCTATCGGTTTGCCTTTGTACTCTATCGGTTTGCTTGTACTCTATCGGTTTGCCTCGTACTCTATCGGTTTGCCTCGTACTCTATCGGTTTGCCTTGTACTCTATCGGTTTGCCTTACACTCTATCGGTTTGCCTCGAACTCTATCCGGTTTGCCTTGTACTCTATCGGTTTGCCCCGTACTCTATCGGTTTGCCTTTGTACTCTATCGGTTTGCCTCGTACTCTATCGGTTTGCCTTGTACTCTATCGGTTTGCCTAGTACTCTATCAGTTTGCCTTGTACTCTATCAGTTTGCCCGAACTCTATCCGTTTACCTCGTACCTATCGGTTTGCCTTGTACTCTATCGGTTTGCCTCGTACTCTCTCTCGGTTTGCCTTTGTACTCTATCGGTTTGCCTTGTACTCTATCGGTTTGCCTTGTATGTAACATTTATGCACGACCGATCTAACTCGACAATCAATCATCAATCCTCTGGGAACGCTGAAGACTAGTCTTACAGACGATCCTTATGGAATAGGCCTATAGTCATAAAATGGTGCTGAGTTTCATCATTCTCATGAATTACGGTTGCTCAGCTACAGCAAAGGTGATATGGAACGATCCTTATAGAAGGCTGTAGCCTATAGAGCCGTTAATTATTTCATTAAGACTAGCCTATTGTATTTCGTCCACTATGGCTCCATAAGGGAAGCATAGGCCCCCTAGCTACTTTTCGCGAAGTATAATAATGCTCGGACTCTTTTGCATGCGACTTCCTGTCAGTTCCTGACTAGGCTAATGTTTTTGATTTTCCAACCATATGTGCAGCACAATGAATTCGCATAGTTTGACCCAATTTTTGCTCTCACCATCTCCATCGTCATACGTATGAATAATAATAATAATAAATAATTATGTAAGTAAGTAAGTAAGTAATTACATGCTTCATTGAACCGCCTGCAAACGCACTGCGGGAAAAGAGTGGTCAAGCGAAGTATAAGCTATTATTATTATTATTATTATTATTATATTCGTTTTATTGGTAACAAAACTGATAGACACACCGCTATCAGGTACATTGCAATTTAACAAAGTTACGAATGAATGCTAAGCAAGATTGTATCATATAACGAGTAGCCAATGTTAGAGCGACAATAAGGCAACAAATTGTTATCAACTATTGCCTGGTGAATTGTTAAGTTAATTGAGAGAGTAATGTGGGATGAGATTTATGAGCATTAGTGGTCAGAGGATGGCTTTTTAAACAGGACTCGTGAGATAAAAAGTTTATCATCTTTAGTGGGTAGTAGGCTACAAAGTTGTGAGGGCGTGGTCTCATTTTGTAATGACGATCAATAATCGGAGGAAAGAGCGGCCGAATTATTATTAGGCTGACTCTTTCATGATTGTAACCTAATACCTGTTCTGTGCAATAAACAAATTTTTTAGTATGCTCCCATCTAGAACATTCTTAGATCTAGAACATAGATTACTGATGACCCCACTAAGAGGTCGTTGGCGCATGCGCAGAGCCTCTGACCTCTAAATGTATGGCATTCACGTGTAGACCGGCGTAAGCATAAGAGCAGAGCAGTTTAATTCGAGTATTTATTATTAATATCGGCGAAAATGTTATCAGTGGCAAGGAAATCGTCATCGTGTCTGAGGAAGGGACTCGATACTTCTCATCGGCGTTTCTATGTTCGATCTGGCTCAAACGTAAGCTGAATTTTATGAAAACCTCTGCAAAATGCTTTGGTTACAATTTACTATTCAGCAGTACGATTGATTACAATTTACTGTCTTGCAGTACCATTTCCACCCATCTCTATGCAGAAATCCACCCATCTTTATGCAGAAATCATATAAGATACAGCGCTCGTGAATAACCTGGTGCCCCGCGCTTGACTTTCGAGCGGCGCTTTAGAAGTTTGGAGATTACGATTATGATGTATAATGTTATTGCTAGTGTTTTATCTGGTCACAAATCGCCGGCAGACATTATCGATTGATTTAACTATTTCCTATGTCACTTATGAAGTGCAAATACATAACTTTTTGTCACGTCGTGTCATATCATGTCATGATACGACACGTCATGCAGTGTCATTTCATGTAATGTTATATATGTATGTATGTATTAAGCACACTTAATGTAGCGTAGCGCCTCATACGCTCATGCGCTTCGGCGTGAAACTCCGATTCAGCGTTTGCGCAGTAGTCGGGAGCGCCTCTGAATGGGAAATCTGGTAGGGGCGCTTATAACAAGTGTTCAAATACAATACAATACAATACAATACGTATCTCAAAAGAGCGCTACAGCATGTCATAGCACGTCGTGTCATCTCACGTCATTTCATGTCACGTCATGTTATGTCATATCATGTCATCATCATTTCACGTCATGTCACATCATGTGGTCGTCTTATGTCATGCTGCCATGGCATGTGATGAAATAGTGTAATCACATCATCATGTCATTATGTCATGTCATTTCGTCCATACACAATTAGACTAAAAATTACAAATAAACATGTGAATTTATGAATAGTTTACGGGAGTTTGACCACTTTCCATAAAACTGTTTTTGGGAAATCTGGCTTTTGTGATTTTTTCTGCGGTTTCGGGTATTCGGGTTGACCCCGGTCTGTTACATGCCTCTGTAAACTTTAGTCATGGTCTAGGATCAAGTCGTTTAGTCATTGAAGGATCTTTTGTGAGAAGTCTAGCAATGAAGACCATTTAAGTTTAAAAACTGGTGACCCATAATTCCAGGTTCCATGACAGAATTGTCTATATCATGTGAGATTTGAACAGCTGTAGTGAAAGACAAACAAGTTATCAATCTGCCATTGGACTATGTGGTTGATCAGTCAGCAGAACTTGTATTTCATTGTGTCTTGGCCAACTCACTTGGAAACATGTTTGTGAATAGATTCATGTTCTGTTCATAAATGACCTTTAACATCTTTTAGGCTAGCTCAGAGTGTGCCTCAGATTAGTTTCCTTGAGTGTCACTTTATTAATTGCCTTAATAAATAATCGCATAAATACTGTTCATTAGTGCATTTACTATAATTAATTAACTGGTTTGTAGCGATTATGTTCTGATTGTTTCCTTCAGGTCTTGTTGCCATCATGGTTTCGTCAACAGCAAGCCCTTTTCCAAAGCAGACGCAATGCGTGAGTATATATTCATTCTGTTTAGAAGAACAATTTCATAAGTTGACCACAGTTGGCAGCCATGTAGAGCTCTAACGATATCACTTTTTGTCGGTACCGATTAATAATACCAATTAGGAGACTAATTATTTCATTATTTGTTTAATCAAAATTTTCAGTTCCAAAACAGAAACCGTCTATAGCAATACAAGCACGTGTTTGCTGCTTGCACTTGCGTGATAAAAATTTCTTTCTTTCAGAATTTTCGCGGGCCACAACGGGTGGATGACAGGCTGTTATATTGGATTTTTGTATTAACTTTCGTGTGATTTGATGTTTTAGGTCAGACAAGGTCAAAGGTCATGTGATTGGCATTGACCTCGGAACCACGAATTCCTGTGTGGCTGTCATGGAGGGAAAGGCCGCAAAGGTCTTGGAGAATGCCGAAGGTTCACGTACAACTCCCTCTGTGGTGGCGTTTACGGGTGATGGAGAGCGCCTGGTTGGAATGCCCGCCAAGAGACAGGCAGTCACCAACTCACAGAACACGCTCTATGCTACAAAGCGCTTGATTGGAAGACGCTTTGATGACGCCGAAGTACAAAAGGACATGTAAGTACAATGAGCAATAAGTACAATGAGCAGTAAGTACAATGAGTAGTAAGTACAATGAGCAGTAAGTACAATGAGCAATAAGTACAATGAGCAGTAAGTACAATGAGTAGTAAGTACAATGAGCAGTAAGTACAATGAGCAGTAAGTACAATGAGTAGTAAGTACAATGAGCAATGGGTACAATGAGCAATAAGTACAATGAGCAGTAAGTACAATGAGCAATAAGTACAATGAGCAATAAGTGCAATGAGCAATGGGTACAATGAGCAATAAGTACAATGAGCAATAAGTACAATGAGCAGTAAGTACAATGAGCAATAAGTACAATGAGCAGAAAGACTACAAGCACAGCTGTTGTCTATTACAAGGAGAATAATGTTATTACTTTTCACAGTGATTGACTCTTTTCATAGAAAGCCAAAGAAACTCTGCATGCTTGAGAATGCTTTTGGCAGCCACTAAAGCACAAAGACCGCACCACTTCGAGTGTCTCGCGTTTTGTTTTGCTCTTTGAGCGGCACTATATAATGTTCAATTACAGTTACAAAGTACAATTACAATTAACTGTAGTTAATAAATCTCTCTATCGGCTAAAGTTGCAGAAGTGCTTTTGTTAACACTTTAACGATGAGCTGCATTGGTTTCCCAGTTGCTTTTAGTACACTACACTGTCATCATTTAAAGTGTTAAAATATCATGTATCTTTCTTACAAAAATGATCTTAAGACATCTGCTTACATTTTCTAGATAAACATACATGCAACTAAGTCTGTAACCTCACACCTTTCAGTGTATGATTGACTATTCTTTTCCGATTGGGATGAGAGAATGTTAAAATGTATAAGAAGCTTGTGATGTTTGTTTTAAAGGAAGAACTTTTCTTACAAGATTGTGAAATCGTCATCTGGAGATGCTTGGGTTGAGGCACAGGGAAAAGTCTACTCTCCGAGTCAAGTTGGAGCTTTCACTCTGATGAAGATGAAGGAGACAGCTGGTAAGTGATAATAACAAGTGCTCATACATACATTATGGCCAAAGTAAAAGAATTTTAGTTTTGTGAGAAATCTGTTGCTGTATTGGTGCAGAATTTGCAAAAAACATGGCAGTGACCTTTAAATGGTTGCCAAAAAAGTTAAAGAATAAATCCCTGATAACTTACTGGCAGATCAATTATTCTCTGGTCTCTGACATAGAAAGCATAACTTGAGCAGTGAAAATCTCAATTGCATTTGATAGATAAATGCAGTGAATCGCTCATAGTTTAATAAGTTTTATCCAGTTTTTGAGTAAAAACATTGGAGTCTCCATTTTCATCAGGATAGAATAACGTTTCAGTTCCAAAATCCTGCAGTAAAATTTTGTTTGCAACCGGCTATGAGACATCAGTACAAAAGTTGTAGAGTAATACATACTAATTACGAAATTGAAAGAATTTTAACAATGAATTTGTGTGCTTGTTTCTTTGAATATGTGTGCTTCATTTTTTGGAATTTGTTTCTTGTTGCTTTATGTGCTTCTAGAAAGTTACATTGGTTCTTCTGTCAAAAATGCTGTTGTGACTGTGCCTGCTTACTTCAACGACTCTCAGAGACAGGTGAGCGAAAAAATTAGTGTTTTTACCAACCCAGAACATGTCATTAAATATTTCATGCAAGTATAATGTTTAAGTTGTGTAGTTTACATTAAGTAATGTAAATAATTCAGTTTGTTTTGCCAACATCTAAGACGTTTAGGGGGGCGCGGTGGTGTAGCTGTATGTTCTGTGTCTTGTAACTGGAGGGTTGCAGGTTCAAATCTACTTCAAGCCACTGCATAGCGACCCTGGACAAGTTGCTCACTCACAATTGTCTGTGAGGAAGGCAAAGGGATGCCACCTCACTCATCTCATCCCCGGTGGCATAAAAAAAACCTCTGACTCTGCCTTCTGGTAGAGAACTCATCATCATTAAGACGTTTGGATATGTCAAATGGGGTGATTCAAAAGGAAGGTTTGATGATTTCTGTGATTTACAGGCAACAAAAGATGCTGGTCAGATTGCTGGTCTCAACGTCTTGCGTGTGATCAACGAACCAACAGCCGCTGCTCTGGCTTATGGCATGGACAGATCCGATGATAAACTGTAAGTGAACTGTAGATGAGGAAAGCTTTTTTCATCATTAGGATGATATATCAGATTTAGGCAGGGTGTAGCCAGGAAAAAATTTCGGAGGTTTTTTAAAGTTTTCGGAGGGGGTTCCATGAAATGGTCATAGTTTTCTACATTTTAGTTTTTAATGACCATAATGCATTTATTTGAGGGGTTTGAACCCATAAAACCGCCTCTTAATATGCCGATGGATTTTAGGATAATATGTGGAATTTGAGAGTATTGGACGTTTTGTTGTCAGGATGCACCATGGTCCATGGAGATCTGTGTTCTCAAACCATAGACTGATTGTTTCCATACAGCAGTTCAAGCATGTCATGCGCCATAAGTTCATTCTGAGCATTTATAAGTTGATGCCTTGTGCATTAGACACCAGCACAATAGAAGTTACTAATTGCAATTACATCATGAGTTCTTGTGCATTGGAACTGTCTTTGTTTCAAAGTTAGAATTTTACTGAACATTACCTGTAACAGACAGTTATATTTTTCAGTTCATTTGGATTTTTGCTTTATTTTTAGAATTGCAGTTTATGATCTGGGTGGTGGAACGTTTGATATATCCATTCTTGAGATTCAGAAAGGAGTTTTCGAGGTGAAGTCAACGAATGGTGACACGCTTTTGGGTGGAGAAGACTTTGACAACTTGCTTCTTAATTTTCTGGTTGAACAGTTCAAGAAAGAGGTATTATTAATTTAAATGGTTATAATTTTGATGAAGAAGTCCGGTTTCTGTAAAGTTTGGATTATAAGCAGTGTAATATATGATTGGTGTTATAACAATTCATCCGGTTACACCCACTGAATTTCACTGGATTTCACTGGATTTCGCTGGATTTCACTGGATTTCTCCAGTGGATTCTTATTTTTGACTGCAATATCACAAATTTGATAAATGTCAAAACCTGTCAGAGCAGAAATTAGTTTAGAGATTTCTGTTTTATTCATGCCTCAGCTAACTTAGCTATAATAAGCACACTTACTGTACACTGTCGGTGGGAAGATGAGATGGTGAGGGAGAGGACTCGCCACCCAGCCTCATATGTCGAGGCTTCGAAAATGTAAGTTGGTTACACTTCATACCCATGGCTCCCTCTCGGGCTAGCTTGATGGACTGCTCTTAGTTATTGGTATGGTGTTATGTTTTTTGCATTCCTGAGCTGTTATCTGATTCCAGAGTGGTCTTGATATCCGAAAAGATGCAATGGCAATGCAGCGCCTGAAAGAAGCGGCCGAGAAGGCTAAGGTCGAATTGTCTTCGTCAGTTCAGACCGACATCAACCTGCCCTACCTCACAATGGACCAGTCCGGACCAAAACACATGAACCTGAAATTGACGAGGTCGAAATTTGAAAGTCTTGTTGATCCACTTATCAAGCGAACCATTGGACCATGCCAGAAGGCACTGCAAGATGCCGGGGTCCAGAAAAGTGAAATTGGTGAAGTCCTGCTTGTCGGAGGAATGTCAAGAATGCCAAAGGTGGGTAAAAGTATATTAAAGCATTATTGCAGACCACTTAGATCTCAAATATCCAGCTGGCAATTACATTAGGTGACTTTAGTTTTAAGAAGAAAAGTGATCAGTGTCAGCTTAGCTAATCAAACAGAAAATCTGTATTGAATTGTGTTATTAACCTGAAATCGAAAGTCTAAGACGTTCTGTAGTAATTTTCAGATAATTCGAGGCCACTTTTGCATCGAATTGCTAAGCTTGCAGAAGTCATTGTTTATCGTATCACTGGTCAGAGTCCCATGCTTTGTCAAAGTAGAGAGGTAGCTCTGATCTGTGCTTGAGCAGTGTACATGTGTGTTTGTTGGTGTGTTCTCCAGGTTCAGACGACAGTTCAGGATTTGTTTGGTCGCACGCCAAGTAAATCAGTGAATCCTGATGAGGCTGTTGCTGTTGGTGCAGCTATTCAGGTGAGTGGTTATCTCACATTAGATTCCAGTTAATTCAGTATTATGTTTATAAAGTGCTACTCAGAATTTATTAAGTTATTCACACTCCTGACCTGGGCCAGTGTCATCACTGACAAACAGGAAAGTGTTCAGACTTGTTGAACTGAGGGTGAGAGAGACTGAGAAGTGAGAAGCTCTAGCCGCAGGTCCTGAGGCAGATAATTTCAACTGGACATGCCAACAAAAGCAAAACTCGTGGACAGGGCCATGGTGGTGTGTATATGGGAACCACTAGGGGGCCACAGACAGCTGACAGAATGTAAACTTGGCCAGGCAGAGAAGAGATCGAAGTGCAAAAAGTCATCAAATAGGGTGGAGTAGAGCCGACAAGACAGTTGTGCATGAAGTAAAAATCTGCAATCAGAGACTGTCCTATATGAAGCATTATGCTAAGCTATAGATCAGATGGGTTATGCTAGTTTGAGGTTTCTGTTATGATTCTGATAAAATGATCCATTTATTACCCTGTTTATCTCAGTTCTAAGATCTAAGATAAGAATTTCAGGTTCCAGCTTGCTGACTATTCTCTAATTATTGATCTTGGGCCTTTGACAAGGTGTATACTGGTATATGTCTTTGGTACATTTTGCATTGATGTTGTATAAATCTATGAACTTTCTATCGAATGACCATGTCTTAATCGTCTCTGTTTTGAATTAAGTAATATGTTCTGATGCGAGTTTCTGTGTCTCTTATGCCTAGGGAGGTGTGTTGGCTGGTGACGTGACAGATGTCCTGCTCCTTGATGTGACACCTCTGTCACTCGGAATTGAAACGCTGGGCGGTGTCTTCACGAAACTGATCAATCGCAATACAACCATTCCAACAAAGAAAAGCCAGGTTTTCTCAACAGCTGCAGATGGCCAGACACAGGTGGAGATTAAGGTCCTTCAGGGTGAACGAGAAATGGCCGCAAACAATAAGGCCCTTGGACAATTCCAACTGGTAAGATTCTATGAAGAATAAATGACTGTTGGTCATAAGAATTTCTAGATGGTCTTGTATGTGTATCTAAGCCTTTCTGTAATAATAATAATAAGTGGTGGTGGTGGTGGTGGTGGTGGTGGTGGTGGTGGTGGTGGTGGTGGTGGTGGTGGTGGTGGTGGTGGTGGTGGTGGTGGTGGTGGTGGTGGTGGTGGTGGTGGTGGTGGTGGTGGTGGTGGTGGTGGTGGTGGTGGTGGTGGTGGTGGTGGTGGTGGTGGTGGTGGTGGTGGTGGTGGTGGTGGTGGTGACGACTTCCTAAGGTGCCGTAATGAAGCCACGCCCGCTGTTACAAGGGCGCCAACAGATAACAGCTATATGACCTTTAGTAGCTTATGCTACGTATGCTGTTTAGTAGCAGAATGCTTATTGCTAGCCTAACTGGTGTTGTAGTTATAGTGTATGATGGAATTTAATCAGTGATTACATAGTCACATGGGTGAAACTTGAATGCTTAATTATAATTTTCGAGTGCTTTCACTGGATTATTTTGATCCCTGTGATGTCTGTTGGTTGTGCTCTTCAGTGTTTTCATGTTGGGTGTATGTAGGTTGGCATTCCACCAGCCCCTCGTGGAGTACCACAGATCGAGGTGGCCTTTGACATCGATGCTAACGGCATTGTTCATGTTTCTGCCCGTGACAAGGGAACTGGAAAAGAACAGCAAAGTAAGTGATGTGGAAAATGATAGAGTCTTTGATATTTTATTAAGATTGCTGGCATTTTAGTTTATTTGTTAAATGATTAAGATGCTGGTATGACTTGTTTTATTAATTCTCAGTAAGCAAGGCCTTTGTAACTGTGTGAATAGTGGCTTGTGTCTTTTAACATTAAAAATTTATTTACTAAAATATGAAGTCTAAGCAATAAAGTAAGAATATTTATGGACAATATATGAAAAGTATATTGTTTTATTTAGTAGTTAATGGTTATTGAAATTCAGAATAAAGTAAAATGGATCAATGGAATAAACTTTACTTGCCATATTGCACATCTAAGCTTATCTAGTCAAAAGAAGCACCTCCTACATGTCTAAAATTATGGACAGGAATTAAATTATCTGATTATCTCTGCCAATTATAGCCTCACTATATAAATATCACCAGATCATTGGAACCCAATCTTGACTGTTTATCTTGTCAAAGTATGTTCTTTAGATATAACAGGTCGTATATATATACTAGGTGGTAACATTCGAGTACATTTCCTGACTCATAGGATGCTTTTTGTTGTATGCTGTTCCCCTGTTTTTCATTTTTTCATTGTTTCTTTGTGTTAATTGAGTGCACTTTAATTTTTCTTGGTTTACTGTGTCCGGTCACCAGTCTACCATAGTTAAGACCACTACTAGTTTTTTTATATAGTTTTTTGTTAAATTTGTCTGTATTTTCTTCTGTGCACATTTACTGTATATATGTCGAAGCTTAATTGTGTGAATACTAATATCAATTCCATACCAACCCCATTTCTCAACCAACCAGCCCACAACTTAGCATACGAAACTATCACTAGCCAAAATCCTAGTAGCCTAGATGAGACCTTTCCCCAATACTTAGACTCTGAAGCCGACTTCTCTCTAGAGGGCTCAATTAAGGATGGTCCCTATAGTGTTGAGCTCTTGAATCAATCTAGCAATTTAGATATTCTAACTGACGAAACTAACAATCGCCCTCTACTAAACTCTGTGGATATTGACCCAGATTTTAACTTCTTTAATGATCTAACATATGCCAGCACCTACGCCACCCCACTCTCTGTTTCAAGAGAACTTGCCCCGTTTTCGACTCAGTTCTCAATAATACACGTTAACTGCCGCAGTTTACTAAGCAAACTGAATGAAATAAAAGAACTTCTGAATCTCATCCCAGTGGCTGTGGTTGCTCTTACCGAAACCTGGCTAGAGGCGGACCAAGCTGATTTAATCTCAATTCCTGATTACCATTTTGTAAGCAAACCCAGAGGGGTGGGAAGAGGAGGTGGAGTTGCATTTCTGATCAAACAAGGGATCTCCTTTGATATTATCGATGACCTTGAACGAGACTCACCCTTCCTTTCTTTTGAAGGTCTGTTCATGCGCGTAACTCATAAAGCTGGCTCCATGATAGTGGGTGCCATTTATAGACCACCGAGCCAAAGCTTGGATGATTTCTGTAATGAAATAGACCCCATATTATCGAAAATAGGTAAAAAATCTAAAGAGCAATTTATAACAGGAGACTTTAATGCCGACTTATTAAAAGTCAATGACCATAAGCCTACTGAGGGACTGTATAACTGCATGTTATCACATCACCTCCTACCTATTACAACCAAACCCACCAGAATAACAAGCCAAACCTCCACTCTAATTGATAATATCTACACAAATGCCTGGCATAAACTAACTCGTAATTTCATTATAGTGTCTGATATATCTGACCATCTTCCTGTAATGGCCCAGTTTGAATATGGCTGTGAAAAGATGAACAAACCTCCCATCAGATCAAGTAGGAAGTTCACACCCGCATCTAAAACAGACTTCTTTAACTCGATCTCTACTCTTAACTGGTCTCCTGTGCTGGAAGCATGTAACAATCTTGAAACCAATAAAGCCTACGATACCTTTATCCAGGAATATAAGAAGGCCTACGATTCTGCATTTCCCATTAGCTTAAACAACCATATTAAACGAACATCTCCAAAGCAACCTTGGATGACCCAGGGCCTTCTCAAATCTTGTGAAAAAAAATCTAAGTTATATCTAAAATTAATAAAAAATCCCAATGAACTGAATAATATCACATACCGGAATAAATTTAAATCAATTAGGCTCCAAGCTGAGAAAAACTTCTATGCTGCTGAGTTTTGCAAGCACAGTCACAACCTTAAAATAACCTGGAAACTCCTCAGAACCCTAATGGGCAATGCTGATTCTAATGATAGAGATGTAAAATCTCTAAAAATAAATGGTATATCTACTACGGACCCGTTAGAAATAGCCACCAATCTCAATAACTTCTTTACCGGCATCGCCCACTCACTAGCCAGTACTATTCCTAATTCCACATCAACAATTGATCAGTATATGAGCCCCTCCCAAGCACATTCATTCGGTTTAATTGAAATGTCAAAAGAGGAGCTGTTGGGTCTAAGCAAAACTATCAAACCTTCCCATTCAAAAGGGGTAGATGACATAGACCCCACTATAGCACTACCAAGTTTACCTCATATAATACAACCACTTATGGAAATTATTAATTGCTCCTTCAAATCAGGAATATTTCCACAAGCACTAAAGATAGCAAAAGTAGTTCCTATCTTCAAAAAGGGATCGAGAGAGGAGGTCTCGAATTATAGACCAATTTCTGTTTTACCCTTCTTTTCAAAACTTTTTGAAAAAGCAATGCATGAGCGCCTCAATAATTATGTCGAAAAAACCAGTATCCTTTTCCCATCCCAACATGGGTTTCAAACTGGACACTCAACCTTTATGCCCCTCCTTAATATGCAAGACAAAATCTCTGCTGCAATGGAAAATAATGAATATTCAATAGGAATTTTCTTAGACTTAGCTAAAGCATTTGATACTATCGATCATAGTATCCTATTAAAAAAATTAAGTATTTACGGAATTCGTAATGCCCAGCTAAACTGGTTTAAGAGCTACCTGGAGAACAGAATGCAACTAGTTTGCTGCAATTGTGTTCGCTCTCCCCTTAAACCCATCAAATATGGAGTCCCTCAAGGGTCCATTCTGGGGCCTCTGCTATTTATTCTGTTTATTAATGATCTACCTAATGTTTCTTCCAGCCTATTCTTTATACTGTTTGCCGATGACACTAACGTATTTAACTCCCACTCCTCTTTAGAAACATTAATTGACCACACAAACACTGAACTAGAGAAGGTCGCAGAATGGTTCCGAGTAAATAAACTAACCTTAAACCTGGATAAAACCAACTATATATTATTTAGATCTTATAAAAAACCAGCTCCTGCTAGGTCACCTAACATAGTCATCATGGGCACTCAAATTACTCAAGTGAAGTCCTGTAAGTTTCTGGGAGTTTATGTCGACCAACACCTCTCATGGAAAGATCATATAACTAATGTTTCATCCAAAATTGCAAAGACTTTAGGAATCTTCTCACGTATAGCAAGGGTATTACCATCCCAAGCCTGATCCACCCTTTACTATACTCTCATTTACCCTTACTTATCCTATTGTAATGTAGTCTGGGCCTCCGCATATAAATCGAACCTAACTAAGCTCCAGAATCTACAAAAAAGGGCTGTCAGATTCCTAGCAAACATCCCCTATTATAGATCCCACACTTCTCTTCTTCTTCACGTTCTCTGCCCTCAGGCAGGTTCATATGTCCAACGACGCCATTTTTCTCTGTTCTCTGCTTCTCTTTTCAGTCCGCTGTATCCCTCCTCTGCCAACATCCAGTCCAGTAGCATTGTTCTTGGCCTACCTCTCATCTTTTTCCCCTCCATTCTTCCCTCAATGATGTCTCTTAGTAGGGTGTCGCTCCTTAAGATGTGTCCTATCCATTTCTTCTGCCGCCCCCGTATAGTGCCTATCAGTGATCTTCTTTCTTCCACCAGATCCCACACACAGATGGAATTTCAGGATCGTAAAATACTGAAGTTAGAACAAATAAGGCGTTTCCAATTAGGTGTCTTCTTATATAGGTACAACCATAGTTTACTGCCCAAAATTTATCAAGGATTTTTTCAACGCAATATGGGTATCCATCATTACCCCTCTAGAAACCCTAACCCCCTCCTCATCCCGTTTGCCCGCACAAATACGCGACTCTCCTCCATTAAATGTGCAGGACCTAGAATTTGGAACGACATCCCTCTTACCATCCGCTCCTTACCTCTACTGCATCTCTTTAAACGAGCCCTCCGCACTCACATTCTATGCCCAACCCAGTAAACTCTTCGGCTACATCTTTGTAAACATCATCATTCATTCATTCATCTGGAGTTAGTACACCAAAGTACAGAAAATGTGCACACTGATTCAAATTGTATATTAGTTAAGTTAAAGTTAAGCCTCTTTATTACTAGTTTTGATCTAAAGCTTTATTTCTTCAGTTGACCATTATACCATTTGTACTCCTTTCCTTCCCAGGTGGCCCTGACCAGCGGGACCTTTGGCCCCTTTTGGGTCTCCTGAGTAACCTTATACTTGTTTGTTTGCCAATGTTACTGAATGGTTTATTACATTACATGTTCTGTTATGTTCTGTTATTACAAGTTCTGTTTATGGTTACCAAATAAAATCAAAATTCAATTCAATTCACCCAATTTATTAATTAATTACCATTTTTTATACACCCTTTGTTAATTAATTAATTGATTGTTAATTAATTAATTGTTGATTGATTAGTTGTGATTCAGTCGTCTGGTGGACTGAGCAAAGATGAAATTGAAAACATGATCAGGAATGCTGAGAAGCATGCCGAAGAAGACCGAAAGAAGAAGGTACCATTAGATTTGGTCTACTTTGTTGTAACATTGTCTATTTTATATACTTATGAAAGCATACCATTTGCCTTAGATAACTGATTAGTCTCTTGTAATAAATACTTAGATATATGGTTAAACAGAAATTATGATGTATAATGATGCTTCACTCATGAATGTCACTTAGAGCTAGTTCACTATTTCAATTCTAATTGATAATGAATGTTGACCTCCGTTTGGTAGCAATGGTAGAATTCTATTGTTAAGATGATTTGGGGATTTTCTTGCCTTTTATTTTTTTGCAATGTTAACATGCTACTTGGTGTCACCGAAAAGAACTGTATAACTATACTAATCTTACAGTGACATACATGATGCAGGGATGTTGAGTTTAGTTTAGAAGTCTTCCAGCACTACAAACATAACCTACAAAAACAGAATGTTTTGTTTAAATCATGTCATATTTTTTACTCTCTCAAGGAAATCGTCGAAGTTGTAAATTCTGCAGAAGGTATCGTTCACGACACAGAAACCAAAATGGACGAATTTAAAGACCAACTTCCTGCTGATGAGGTATTGAAAAATTCGAGAATATAACAATGGTTCATTGTCATACTGATACTCAAATTTTGTTATCAAAATGTGATTCAAATTCTAAAAATGTGCACTTTTAAAAGCAAATAGGCACAAGTCCTTAAACAGCAGATGTAATGAAATGTGGTTTCCAGAGGCATTGTTAGTTTTTGTTTTGTGCTTGTAATATTTATCCTGTTAAACTTTACATTTGTAATTATTTGTATTGTATATGATGGAAAAAGTTTGGCCATGTATCTATCGTTTGGGAGATGCACCTAGTTTAAGATCCATTGCATCTTGGTATTGTCTGTGCTGGGCCGATGCATCCCTCTTTGCGAAACTTTCACAGTACAACCGAAAAGTGTTGCAATTGTTTACCCTTCATGGCAGAAGATGTTGCCTGCAACATTTAAAAAGAACTCTTGACCTTTCTTGGCTATGGCCCATCCACTGTTTAAAGCCACTTTTTTGATCAAGCTTTGTGTTGTTAGGTAAGGAGTGCCTTGTGAGGATATATTTCTTCTAACAGGCACTATTTATAGTTAAAATTATGGTTTTTAATGCAAATAAATACTGAGTGGTTTTGAGGCTCACATATAATTCATAATTTGCATGTTTGTATTTTACTAAATGCTTTTGACTTTTAACAGTGCAACAACCTGCGTGAACAAATCACAAAAGTTCGTAATATTCTTTCGAACAAAGACAACGAATCACCAGACACGATAAAGAAGGCGACGTCTGACCTACAGCAAGCTTCACTCAAGCTGTTTGAGATGGCTTACAAAAAGGCAAGGATGATTTGAACTGTTAACCATGAAACATCTAATCAGTGACACTTTCTGCCTATCTGTGTGTAGTTGGTAGCCTTGTGTATAAACTGCATTTTGGATCATAGACCAATGTAGATTGCAAGGGAACAAAATTAAGAAGTGGTGATACTTGATAGTCTAGTGTTTAGTCAAGTCATATTTTTTAATCCCTGAACTGTAGGTTCAAAGAGGGTGCAGGTTCAAATCCCGTCAAGGACAGAAAGATCAAGATTTCTGTTCCAATAATGCTCTATCGCAAACACTGTTATGAATTCTACACTGTTTTTGGGAAGATAACAGCAGTGAGGTTGAGGAGTGACCCATCTGTTCTAGCATATCAAGGCATAAAAAATAATATGGCTAACACTTTGTACCTGTAGAGCTCTACCCTTCCAGGACAGGTGAAGGGACTTCTCTTCATTATTCATAATACATTATACATTATACATATATATATATATATATTTGCATATATGTTTTATCAGGGTAGTTATATGTAGTTGGGTGAGTCCTTTAATAACCTCGTTTTGCCCAAGTTTCAGTTACAGAATGGGATGTAATGCTGACAAATTCCTATATCCTGTTTGCTTACTTAAATGATGTAGATCCTGCTCAGATAGTTGGAGCGATTAGCATAATATGTTTGCAAAAAATTCAACCTGTTTCATTCGAGAAGAGATTGTAAAATTGTGAGATTTTTATTTTCCAGATGGCTGCCGATCGTGAGAGCAAATCATCATCCACCAGTGAAAGCAGCAGTGAAGAGAAAGAGAAGAAGGAAGACAAAAACTAACGGAACAATTAGTTTATGCTAGGCCATTTTAGGGGTACTTTTCTTTATCAATTTCACGTAAGCGATTCCAATTTTTCTGCAAGCATGTAAGTGGAAAAACTGTGTCGTTGTTTCTCAGTTCTTTTACACTACCATGGCTTTCATGCGTAGTTGTGTAACTGTCGTCATTCAGCTAAGTATGTGAAATTTTCCACCCAGTATGTGTTAGAAGTGTTTCGAAAGTTCGTTTTATGTGTTAGTCAGGGAAATGTTTTAAGTACGAAGAACTCGAGTCACTTAAAGACATTGACATTTCTCTTACTGTAAACCATTCAGTGTTTGGCAAAGTCTTTTTACTATAGTTGTATAAATTTAACAAATTGAATTCGATAGTTTTGGTTGGTATTTTGATAGAACAGCATACAGTGTTGTTCAGGACAGAACGATTATTAATCAATCCATCAATTGGCCTCTAGTGAACTCCACTGTTAACTTTAATGATGTGCATGTACTATAAGTGACTGGGAAACCATTGCAGCTCATCGTTAGAGCATTAAACATCTCAACTGGCTGCACAAAATATACAGCCTTTAGGTGGATAATAAGTAAAATTGGTTGTCTATTAGAAGCTTCTGAAAAGGAGGGGCAGGAGAGCCATCCAAATTGGACAAACGAGGGGTTATGCCCTCTGATGGTCCACTTTTCTTATGGGGGGACAGTCAGTGTACATTTCAGTATGGTAGACTATGGATGTCTGTCATTAGGGATTGTCTCTCTCAGTCCAGAGAAACAAAATTTGCCTATATTGTTTATAGGGACAGGTAAAAGGGATATTGATAATTTAGTTTTGTGTGGTTGGATCAGTTGAAATTTAACTCAAAGCTATTATATATATATATATATATAATATATATATATATTATATATATAACTATAACTATATATATATATATATATATATATATAACTATAACTATAAAAAAAAGTGGAGTTGGCTAACGAAAATTCATCTTCTTTTGACTTTTCAAACAATGTCAATTCAATAAAAGATAAGTGGATTATCAATAGTTAAGCAGATATTGAATAGATCTTAGAAAATGAAAGGAGATGCCATGCATGGATTTAAGAGCATATAATGCTTACAGGTAAAAGGGATAAATGTACAGACCAAGTAGAAAAGACTATTGTTATACTTTTAAAGACAAATACTGTGCAAAAAAGTAGACATGAGTAAATCTACAGTGGATGTTAGTTCCATTCATAATGTTCAAACAATGAGGATTTGCATCAAGACAAAAAGAGCTTTTCATTAAATTGCAAGACAAATTTGTCATCTGTAAAGGGCCATCCATTTATTACGTGGGCATCTGTTTGCGTATGCAGGTGGGGGAGGGGGGGCTAAACCTTGATAATGCTTGGTCTATATTGGCCTTCCTTCAAATGGGCCACAGTTGGGCTATCAGGCAATTACAATAGGGAGAATGAGAAATAATTATGTATAACACATTTGTTAGCCAGTTACTGCAGACTGCTGAGGTGCTTGTTCGTTATCTGTCTGTCTGCACACACACATATATATATCTGTCTGTCTGCATATATATATATATACATATATATAGGTGATTATATAATTATATATGACAGACAGACAGACACACACAAAGAGAAATGTTTCCCTCCACAAGACCTTTCTATAGTATTGGGGGTGGGGCGGGGCCGCGGGGGGAAGTGTCAGGCGTACTTACGCAGGTGGGGGTGCAAAAAGTACACGTGCATACAGGGAGGGGAGGGTCAATTTTTACGGGATTTCTGCATAGGCTCTAAATGGATGGCCTCTAACTGCAATTATTGACGTTGTGAGAAGTGGGTTTGAGAAGTTCGCGGCAACGAGTGCAAACCGATAGGCCTAAGGCCGGCTGGCAGTTGCCTCTTGAGATTCTAATTATTATATAGACCTTGACAGGGCAGTGTGTATCGCATTGGATAATTGGACCTAGTTGAAAATAATATGGCTAACACTTTCCGAAGTTGAAGTCTCTGCTGGGCGCTGCAGCATCAAAGTGCTTCACCCGGTACATATATAGTGTGCTCGAAAAGATCAACAAGAGAGCCGCCTAATCTAGGTATTGGCACTCCCTTGGTAGGCTACTCTTGGAGTGCAGGCGTCCGCCAGAGGGGGGGGAGAGTCCATTGGAGGCGCTACAGCCATGGGCGTATTTAGGGTGGGTTTTCGGGGTTCAAACCTCTCCCGAAATAAGTTTCCGGAAATATTTTTTATAGGCTTGTACATGCGAAATACATTAAAAAACTTCACTTTTTGCGACAATCTTCAATTGCTCCCCCAGAAATCTTAAACCCCTCCGAAATTTTTCCTGGCTATGCCCATGGCTACAGCAATGCAAGCCAGGGCCAGTGCCCGAGTAAAAGGTTTTTGCTCTGTTGGTTGCCCTGCCACAGCCCACAAGCTGTCGGAATTTATTTGGGGCATAAATTGCCCTTTGCTCTGGTTACTTGTATGACTTGTATGCCCTGTTTGCGAAAATGTCTGGTGCCGCCTGTGGGAGGGTCATCCAGATACGGACAGAAATTTAGAGGGATCCAACATTAGTTATTTCTCGCAAACGCCCTTTATGGATGACCTCACACAGGGGAATGGCCATCCACATTCATGTCTAAGTGCAAGTCGGCAATTTAATAATCGGCTATACGCGGTATCGGTATCGGCAATTTAATAATCGGTTGTAGGCTACGCGGTATCGGTATTGGCAATTTAATAATCGGCAATACGCGGTATCGGCATAATCGGCAAAAAGCGATATCGGTACACCGCTCTACCTCATATACATGTACGTATGGTTGCCTGCTGAGAAGGAAATAAGGACTAACCCCGAAGTTTCTCTTGGGACATGTGACCTTTAGGCCTACATTAGTATAGAATTGTTCGTATCGTCGAGTGTTTACCTGTTTATATAGGCCTACACGTAGACTGCTATTAATACGACCGGGATTTATTATGGACTTGATCAATGAAAGTAGGCTTGTCTGAATCTGCATGCTTGTTTAAACCTGATTTCTCCTTCTATTCGGTTGTGCATGGAGGCGCGCAGTGCAAAAATAACGGATGTCGCCATAATTATATGAATCGGACTGGTCTCTGTCTTAGATATCCTGCAATCACCGAAATATAATTGTTCCTGCCATTTAATTACTATCGAAAATTATATAGAGCCAGCGTATTTCAAACGGTAGGCCTTGTTATGTGATAACGGCAGAAGGGAGGATGAAAGCAACCTATGACGCCTTCTCTGTCTCTCCACGAGACCATAAACGCATAAATGGTCGTCGTACGTCGTCCAGACCGCATTCGATACATCCGTCGACACTTCCCTGCCTCCCATCGCCCACCTTTCCACAAACCATGAACACTCGCACACCGCTCCTTGTAGTTCGTTGCTGTAGCCGTCCTTACCCGAATGCACCAGGCCTTAAAAAGCACTCGCATGCACTCGTACCTTGTTTTGTTTTCCCGGATTTTTCTTTTATGTCGCCCACACGTTAGGACTATAAATAGTCTATAGCTTTAAAAGCATCAGCTGAATTCAATGCACGTGAGTAAGAACCGACTGTGCATTCCAGTGGCGTAACCAAGGTTTCCCAAAAATTACGCAATTTGGAGGTCTGTCAGTGCCTTAAGAAAGGCGACATCATCCAGCACCTCTTCACAGCAAGATCTTTCAGCGCCTCTTCACAGACGAGATCTTTCTGCGCCTCTTCACAGGCGAGGTCTGTCAGTGCCTTAAGAAAGGCGACATCATCCAGCACCTCTTCACAGACGAGATCTTTCAGCGCCTCTTCACAGACGAGATCTTTCAGCGCCTCTTCACAGGCGAGGTCTGTCAGTGCCTTAAGAAAGGCGACATCATCCAGCACCTCTTCACAGCAAGATATTTCAGCGCCTCTTCACAGACGAGATCTTTCTGCGCCTCTTCACAGGCGAGGTCTGTCAGTGCCTTAAGAAAGGCGACATCATCCAGCACCTCTTCACAGACGAGATCTTTCAGCGCCTCTTCACAGACGAGATCTTTCAGCGCCTCTTCACAGGCGAGGTCTGTCAGTGCCTTAAGAAAGGCGACATCATCCAGCACCTCTTCACAGGCGAGGTCTTTCAGCGCCTCTTCACAGGCGAGATCTTTCAGCGCCTCTTCACAGGCGAGATCTTTCAGCGCCTCTTCACAGGCGAGATCTTTCAGCGCCTCTTCACAGACGAGATCTTTCAGCGCCTCTTCACAGACGAGATCTTTCTGCGCCTCTTCACAGGCGAGGTCTGTCAGTGCCTTAAGAAAGGCGACATCATCCAGCACCTCTTCACAGGCGAGATCTTTCAGCGCCTCTTCATAGGCGAGATCTTTCAGCGCCTCTTCACAGACGAGATCTTTCAGCGCCTCTTCACAGACGAGATCTTTCAGCGAATCTTCACAGGCGAATTCTTTCAGCGCCTCTTCACAGGCGAGATCTTTCAGCGCCTCTTCACAGGCGAGATCTTTCAGCGCCTCTTCACAGGCGAGGTCTGTCAGTGCCTTAAGAAAGGCGACATCATCCAGCACCTCTTCACAGGCAAGATCTTTCAGGCCTCTTCACAGGCGCTGAAAGATATCGCCTCTTCACAGGCGAGGTCTGTCAGTGCCTTAAGTAAGGCGTCATCATCCAGCGCCTCTTCACAGACGAGATCTTTCAGGCCTTTTCACAGGCGAGATCTTTCAGGCCTTTTCACAGGCGAAGTCTGTCCGTGCCTTAAGAATGGCGACATCATCCAGCACCTCTTCACAGACGAGATCTTTCAGCGCCTCTTCACAGACGAGATCTTTCAGCGCCTCTTCACAGGCAAGATCTTTCAGCGCCTCTTCACAGGCGAGGTCTTTCAGGCCTTTTCACAGGCGAGGTCTGTCCGTGCCTTAAGAAAGGCGACATCATCCAGCATCTCTTCACAGGCGAGATCTTTCAGCGCCGCTTCACAGACGAGATCTTTCAGCGCCTCTTCACAGGCGAGATCTTTCAGCGCCTCTTCACAGGCGAGATCTTTCAGCGCCTTTTCACAGGCGAGGTCTGTCAGTGCCTTAAGAAAGGCGACATCATCCAGCACCTCTTCACAGGCGAGATCTTTCAGCGCCTCTTCACAGACGAGATCTTTCAGCACCTCTTCACAGGCGAGATCTTTCAGCGCCTCTTCACAGGCGAGATCTTTCAGCGTCTCTTCACAGACGAGATCTTTCAGCGCCTCTTCACAGACGAGATCTTTCAGCGCCTCTTCACAGGCGAGGTCTTTCAGCGCCTCTTCACAGGCGAGATCTTTCAGCGCCTCTTCACAGGCGAGATCTTTCAGCGCCTCTTCACAGGCGAGATCTTTCAGGCCTTTTCACAGGCGAGGTCTGTCAGTGCCTTAAGAAAGGCGACATCATCCAGCGCCTCTTCACAGACGAGATCTTTCAGCGCCTCTTCACAGACGAGATCTTTCAGCGCCTCTTCACAGACGAGATCTTTCAGCGCCTCTTCACAGATGAGATCTTTCTTCGCCTCTTCAAAGGACGAAACATGATCTCTCATTTTATCAAGCAGAAACGCAGCCAAAATTCGCAAATTATAGCAAAAAATCGCAAATCTGCTATCTTCGGACCCACGGACCTATTACCCTACCACAAGAAAGCTGTGCGGACAATGAGTCAATGACGATGACGTCATCAACAATCAGACGGGCGGAAATACCGTCTATTCGATTATTATTATCGCATCGCTCACTCTGCTTTAGACTCGTTAATAATAACAATAACAATATTGTTATTACTAATAATTAATAAAAAATAATAATATTATTATTTTTATTATTATTTTTATTATTAATATCATTATTAGTATTAATAATGGCAATAGTTAAATAAGTAAGTAAGCATATTCTTTACTAAGCCGGTTGCAGGAGAGCTGGCCACGCAGGTATACCGCTCATTTTGAATCAACGGACTTGTGTACTGGGCTTTGCGTGGACCAGATGACATTAGCTTACGATGATTTAAACTAGTGTCGGTCTGTGATCGAAATTTCAGAAGTGTCACGAAATTTGCAGTCTTTCACTAGGCCTACTTGTATGTCCGCGAAGGGAAATGTTTTGCTGACCGTATACAATAACAAAGTCTGCACAATAGAAATTCAACGAATAATAGTAATCTAGATTGTCAAAATGTAATCTAAATGGTTAAAAATGTTGAGAGCGGTTAAAATCTTTACGCAGTTGCGTAATTGCGTAATGCTAGTTACTCGCATGGTGCATTCTAAGGAGCAGCTTCCCAGTCATCGAATGCACGAAATGCCATTATGGTTCTCTCAATTGAAAACCCATTTTCCAAACGGTCACTCTCAGCCGTGATAATGAGGACTCGGCTTGGGGGATCGATCTAAAGTTCTAAACGACTGTATTGTCCGCTGCTGCTGCTCCTACTACCACCACCACTACTACTACTACTACTACTACTACTACTACTACTACTACTACTACTACTACTACTACTACCAGGCCAGATCAGAGGGGGCCAGGGGGCCAGTTGGCCTGGGCCTACGATTTTGAGGGGGCCTACTTTCCCTGACAGAGAGTCAAAGGGAGTCCTTTAGCATAAGGATTAATGCAGATAAAATATTGTTAAATCATAAATTAATAAATTAGAACTGTCACGAATATCATAATCAACAATAAGCTTAATGCAAGAAATTTCGAAGGAATTAGCAATTTTGAACATCAAAAGTGACAAGCCACAGTTGCTGGAATTCTACGATGTAATTGATGAATTTGCCCAAAGAAAAGCACGGAAAGCATTTTTGAATGTGAAGAAGTGATGACCATTTCTGCTCTGATGTTCTGACATTCAGAATAGTGTTTGGCCGAATCCTGATCCGGAAATCGGTTTTCGCTGGATTTTGCCCTAGACTGATTAATCGGCACATCCCTGGACTACCGAAACAAATATCAAAAGAAGGAATATTTTTTACCAAAAAATTCTTTTTTCATTAATAAAAAAATAGTAAACCTGTCTTGGCGACCTTCTGCAGTAATCTTTATCATTGAAAATCCGTGTCAAATAATAAAATTTATGAGTCGACGCATCAACAAAACTGGCGGACAGTCGGTCTGTTTTCTTAAGACACGCGTTTTAAAATGTAAATTTCATTAAAAAACAATAATCTTTCTATCATTTTAAATAGCTCATTGCATAAACTCTCATTTGAATTACATCTAGTTCAGTGTTAAATGGACACAGCGCCAACGCGTGATGAGAGGCCATTGTTTTTCTATAGTCTGGTTTATTCTTCAGTTATTATACATTTGTTTAGTTTGGTTTATCTTTAATAATTATATCTTTGGCACTGTATGGTTATGCTTAAAGAGTAAAGAGTTTTAATTCATTATTATACCTTACAGAACTTCAGCAAATTGGATTGGAGGACACTTCTAAGTTTCTATTTTATTTTATTTTTTTCAAATTCAATGAATATTATAAATTAAAAAATATGAATAATTATAAGGCTATAACAAGAAATAAAAGTATTGAATAATTAATTATAAATCAAGTCAACTGTTTTCACTAAAAATAGACACAGAAAATTGTAAGAAAGTATTAAATTAATACTTTAAAACCAAATAAAAATAAATATTGCAAATAAATCGGATAGAATTCGGAAGCGTCAAAAAGAGGCCAAATATCCGGAATAGGCAATCGGCGAAATAATGCCAATCGTCCAAACCTAATTCCCAATACAGAATATGAATTATTCTAGTTCTTTTATTCTGCACTGTTACTGGAAAATTGTAATTGCATCATATTCATGTACGCTAATGTAAAGTAAGTGTATATTATATACAGAAATTATATCATCATATGTACCCGGTAGGTAGCACTGATAATAGCCTACTAAAATACTTAAGCAGTCTAAATTTCATGGGGCCTACATTTTCCCATCTGGCCTGGGCCTATTACCAGCTCTGCACGGGCCTGACTACTACTACTACTACTACTACTACTACTACTACTACTACTACTACTACTACTACTACTACTACTACTACTACTACTACTACTACTACTACTACTACTACTACTACTACTACTACTACTACTACTACTACTACTACTACTACTACTACTACTACTACTACTACTACTACTACTACTACTACTACTTCACTACTACTACTACTACTACTACCACCACTACCACTACCACTACCACTACCACTACCACTACCACTACCACTACCACTACCACTACCACTACCACTACTACTACCACTACCACTACTACTACTACTACTACTACTACTACTACTACTACTACTACTACTACTACTACTACTACTACTACTACTAATGGTGGTGGTAGTGGTAGTGTTAGCGCTCAGTTTCTACTTACTTTGCCAGTATGTAGGCTACAGTTTTACGTTGTGCTAGGGCCTTTATAACTTGCAAATTAATTGTTTTTAACATGTTAAACAAAACAAACGATTTTAAATCAAATTTTAAAATTATAATAATTGCTTCAATAACTAGGCCTAAGCGATGAGAAACTGATCTTTTGAATTTCTTTACAGAGAGAACGCAAGCCAATGACGTTGGAAATGGGGTTGAAGAGATTATTTACACTGTACATAGCCATAAACATAACCATTAGCTTACTGTTCCCGTTACAACCAGCAGGACAAATAATATTTATTAGGCCTAACGCAGTAAATAGTAACGTTGGGATACAACAGGAAGACCCAGAATTGGCCAAGGACAAAGCTCCAGGACCAGATGGACTGCACCCTAAAGCTCTAAAAGAATTAGCAAGTGTCTTAGGTGTTCCACTTGCTATACTGTTCAACAAGTCAATTCAAGAAGGAGTGTTGCCAGAAGACTGGAAGTGCGCTAATGTTATCTCTATATTCAAAAAAGGGCTAAAAACTGAAGCAGGGAACTATCGTCCAGTGTCATTGACATCGGTGCCATGCAAGGTTATGGAATCCGTACTGAGGGATAAAATGTTGAAGCATTTAGATACAAATGATCTTTTATCACATAATCAGTATGGATTCACTAAAAACAGATCATGTCTTACTAACCTGCTAGAAACATTGGAAGAGTGGACACAGGCACTGGATGAGGGGCATGGGGTTGATGCAATATTTTTGGACTATCAGAAGGCCTTTGATACAGTGCCTCATCAGAGATTGATTAGCAAACTCAAAGGATATGGAATTGGAGGGATTTTGCTGAAATGGATTCAGGACTTCTTAACAAATCGGAAAATGAGAGTGGTACTAAATGGACACGAAACAGATTGGGCAGCAGTTCTCAGTGGAGTTCCACAAGGATCGGTGTTAGGGCCACTGTTATTTTTAATTTACGTCAATGAAATACCAGAAATAATAAAAAGTTCGGTGAAAATGTTTGCTGATGACACAAAACTATGGAGAACAATACAAAGCGAGGAAGATGAACAGATCTTGCAGCAGGATCTAGACAGGTTGGACGACTGGTCAAAGGAATGGCTATTAAAATTTAATGCTTCTAAATGCAAAGTTATGCAAATTGGAAGAAAGAAGACCATGAACTATCATCTAAGGGATGGAACGGATATTGTTAACCTGGAGGAGACTGAAATGGAGAAGGACTTGGGAGTATGGATCAATAAAGATCTGAAGTGGAGCCAACAATGTAGAAAATCTGCAAGCAAGGCAATGGCAGTTCTTGGCATGATAAAAAGGAGTTTCAGGCAGATAGATATTGACAGTTTCAAGATACTGTACAACACATATATTCGACCACATCTAGAATATTGTGTCCAAGTTTGGAATCCCTACTACAAAAAAGATATAGAATGCCTTGAGAAAGTTCAAAAGAGAGCCACCAAACTCGTCAGGTGCTTGGCTAGAATGCCGTATGAAGAAAGACTTCAAATGCTAGGTCTTTTCTCCTTGGAAAGAAGACGAATGAGGGGGATCTGATCGAAACCTACAAAATCCTCCATGGTCTGGAAAATATCGACGAAAAGACTTTCTTTAGAAAGGCAACCAGTGTAAATTTGCGAGGACATAACATGAAACTGTATCGTGAACATGTGCGTTTGGACGTTAGAAAATTCTTTTTTAGCGAAAGAATTGTGGATCGCTGGAACCAGCTACCACAGGAAGTAATGACTGCAACAAGCTTGACCACATTCAAACATAAACTGGACAGTTGGATGCAAAGACATGGGCAATAAAAGCTTACACAGCTTACCTAGCCCATTAACTGTAACTGTAACTGTAGGTTCCCGCTTATTAGGGTCGCCCTTGTATCACGAGACAAATGTAGAATGACAAATGATTTACCTTTATAAGTCCAACTGGATTATGAAGCATAAACAGAACCGTAGTGTAAAATAAAGACAAAAACCTTAACTAGTCACGCAGAATATCATATAGGCCTAGTAATTATTTATTATGATCAATTACGTATGCACGAATTGAATGTTTAAATAACGACACATTAGACAAACTACGGATATCGTGGGATAGACTGTTCCAAACAGAGGGTCCGACATATTTAATAGAAAATAGTCGAGAGTTAGTGACTTAGTGTGAGCAAAATTTCCTCTGTAATCACTCCGTGATTTACAGTAGTACCGTAGGCGTAGGCTATAGTGAGCATGGAAGTCAGATGTAGGCCCCTAGGCCTACTAGAAAAGTAGCCAGTAAAGGCAGAGGGAAGCAAATTATGAGTAAAGCGAGACAAAACTTTGCAATTTGTTAACCTGTTCAACGGGCAAAATAACAAAGTCGTGAAAATTGGATTAGTAGGTCATGAGAAT
>JACEVL010000367.1:362500-482500 GCA_020284085.1 Aporrectodea caliginosa | reverse complement strand
TATATATATATATATATATATATATATATATATATATTATATATATATATATATAGAGAGAGAGAGAGAGAGAGACAGACAGACAGACAGACAGACAGACAGACAGACAGACAGACAGACAGACAGACAGACAGACAGACAGAGACAGAGACAGAGACAGAGACAGAGACTTAACTATAAGTAAATTACTGCAAGTAAGAAGCTTAACTTAAGCCGAATTTCGGCAGTATAATCGCCAACGTTGCTGAATGCGTTTAGATTTCGACTTGGAAAATAACTTCCCGGGTTGTTGCACGGAGTCATCGAGAGAGAAACACAGACAGAGAAACGAACAGAGAGAGAGAGAGACAAAAAGAGCAAGAGAGAGACAGAGAGAGATAGACAGACAGACAGAGACACAGAGATAGAGACAGAGACAGAGAGAGACAGAGAGAGACAGAGAGACAGAGATAAAGAAAGGGAGAGACACAAAGATAGAGAGAGAAAGAGAGCTTAGGGAGGGAGAGAGACCAAGAGAGAGAGAGACATACAGACAGAGAGACAGAGAGAGAGAGAAGAGACAGAGACAGACAGAGAGACAGAGACAGAGAGAGAGAGAGAGAGAGAGAGAGAGAGAGACAGAGACAGACAGAGACAGACAGAGAGAGAGTCAGACAGACAGACAGTCAGAGAGACAGACAGCAGCAGAGACAGAGACAGTCAGAGAGCTCCAACGTCGTCCATGTAGCGTTAGCGGTCAGTACGGACATAGCGATCGCTTTCTGTTGTCCTGTCCTCGGTTGAGGAACGATGTGGTACGAAGTAAACCACGGCGGTCGTCTTAAGAGGACAGCATCACACGCTGGAAGAGCGTAGGCGGCGTTGATGGCCATGGCTCTTCTGTCTCTAGGTCGTTGGGAACGCGTACCCTCTGGTGGCCAGAGAGAGCATTCGACGGGTAAACAACGGCATCGTATTGAGTTTTATGTCTTCTTCGATATCCCATTAATGAAAGGTCTTTGGTTCATGCGTTCAGAGTGGGCGATAATACAGATATCATGGCCAGAGATAAAACGACCCCTGCGACGGTATTAGTGAGCATCAATTGAAATGTTTTCCGAGGCGGACCGACCTAAGTGGCCTTCGTGGAATGACAGAGACTAGCAAACAGGATCTTAGTCTAAGTGTTACGCTAACTTTATATCTGCTTAGCACGACACAGATGATGTAAGTATCAATTGATGGTACTCCTCATCAAAGCGTTGAAAACGCTTTGAAATATAGATAAAACCAAGGGATATTCTTCCTTTCACGAGCAGTTATAAATAGGTCGTTTGTAATTAAGTTGCAAGTAGGCCTATATTAAGCATTTGCTAACATTCCATATTCCACGCAGCACAAGAAATTGTAGGCGTGGGTCGATCACACTATATTAGTCAGCAACAGACTGCAAAGTCGTACAAGTAGGCTTTGATCCCGATTAACAAAGGGGCCGTCCATAAATGACGTCACGCAATTTTGGCCGATTTTGAACCCCCCTCCCCTCGTCACACTTCGTCACAAAAGTAACACCCCTTGAAAAATGACATCACAAAGCTCTGACCCCCAAACCAAATTCCAAGGTGAAGCAAAATGCTCCTTCGTGGAACAAATAGGGAGAAAATGCATATTTTAAAATCTAACAGTGACCAAATATTGAAATAATTTGAAAATTATTAATAATGGTGCCCGTATACATTAAAATAATCAAAAAATAATCAAAATTTAAAACCCAAAATTAGTGCTGTTATTATTAAATTAAATTGTTGTTATTTGTTAAATTTAATTACATAAACCTGATGTGATGTCACTTTTCTCCAACCCCAACCCCATGTCACACATCGTCACAAATTTCCGACCTCTTCCCCCAGGTGCGTGACGTCATTTATGGACGGCCCCAAAGTATTAACTTAGAAGAGTTTGAATTTAATAAGACTATCGTGTCTTTGGAGGTTTCTTACCATGCCAGCATGCAAACATGGGGCCAATATGACACGTTGTCATATATTGGAGCAATAGTATAGAGCCCATATCGGTCCAACCTATAGATAATGCCCATGGAAATGATGTCTTGCAAGTAGAGCTCCACATGCAACACTCGACTGGAAAAGAAAATAAGATCTCTTTACTGATCATTAAGTTTCAGAATATTTCTTTTGTAATTGTAACAATAGTAATAATAATAATCTTCGTTTATTATTTCAGACTGACACGCCGCTGTATGATTACAATTCATAGTATGAACGGATGATCACAAGTTGGTACAGGAGTCGAATTTAACTGTTTTGGCAGCCATGCAAGGCGCCCATCATGTAATACTATTCATTGACCAACGCCACCTAATCGTAATCGTAATCGTAATCTCCAAACTTCTAAAGCGCCACTCGAAAGCCAAGCGCAGGGCACCAGCTTATTCACGTATCTTATTCACCTATCGTGAATCTTATTCACCTATTCACGTACATGTAGCTTATTCACCTATCGAATGAGGCTGAGTCGACATTTGGGAGGTTGCCGGGAATCGATCCCGCGTCCATGCTGATCTGCTCTTCGTGCCAGTGTTACCATTACCCTTAGCCCCTCCCAAATCCACAGTGTGTATGCCTACAATAGTATTGTAGGCCTAATGTTGCTATCATGCAGCGAGTAAGGATCACAGCTGTGTAGGTGTCAAGCCTCAAGGTTGAAATTGGTTGTAACCAAGAAAACAGTGTTAAATTTAGACGGATAGGCTAGGCAGCCGCACCGTTGCTCCATTGTGTGGCCAGTTGCCTAATTATGGGCTATCTTTGATGCCAAAACGATGTTTTCAGACCTTGTAGGCATACACATTGTGGATTTAGCATTGCCGTACTATTGGGCCTTCTTTACAAAACTACGATGTAGGTCTACGATCCAACCCACTTCCACACCATCCTGCGAAGTAGGCCTAGGTAGGATTTGTCACGTTTGCGCGTTTAAACTTATTAGAGTCGTGGAACGCAAAGGTTTGTCTACCAAGTAGGCTAGAAAAAATAATTTGCTATGTATGTAATGTAATTAGTAATTTATATAGCGCCGCTCACAGCCGAGACCATTCAGTAGCGCTCATGTATGTATGTATGCTGCATTAGTGTTTATGTATGTATGTATGTATGTATGTATGTATGCATGTATGTATGTATATATATATGCATGTATAATGTATGTATGTATGTATGTATGTATGCATAATTGTATATGTATGTATGTACGTATGTATGTATTTATGTATGTATGTATGTATGTATGTATGTATGTATGTATGTATGTATGTATGTATGTATGTATGTATGTATGTATGTATGTATATGTATGTACATGTATGTATGTATGTATGTAAGCTTATGTCCAACCAAACAGACGGCTCTCCATCGTCAATATCACCTGAACCAGATCCTTTCCTTCTTGCCGTTCAAACATTTTTTACCAAGCTGTTTCATTACTGGCTCTCCAGCTATGTGTGCTTTAACTTTTTCGGCGAAGCGTATTTCGCGGAACGCCAAAACTGCTTGACAACTATCCTTAGCAGATCGCCGATCTCCACGTCAACAAAATGGGGGTTTGGGGGTTTGGAAAAGTTTGACAGTTGTTGACAAGGGAGGTGGGTCAGGCACAATGACCACGACGTCAAAGAAATTTTTCTCCAGTAAATCAACACAGACCCTTCAAAATGGTAGCGCTTGCAAACATTAAGAAATGCTAAAAATGTATGAAGTGCTTACTGTTTAATACTACTAAAAGCTGGTAATAAACTAAACTCATATATTTTGAAATTCGATCCACAGATTGCATTTTTAAATGCCAGTGAGTGTAAAGGATTAAAAAGGGTCCATGATTCTACATGTATTAAGCCATTGTGTTTCTTTTTGTAGGGGGGTGGGTTCTGGGATTGTTGACAATCAATTTTTATGGGGGACCGTCAATGTTTGACAGTTGATGACAAATGGATTTAAATCACTGTTTCAGCAGGGGCGAAAAACTGCCTATTAATGTGTTGACATTTTATTGATGGACGACCCCACGACTGCAAACACAGCTTCCTTCCTGCTGACCACTGACCACTGTCCTCCGATATTCTTCGACTTGAATGTTCTCACCATGTCTGCTGCTTCTGAATTAATTGTTAACATGGACCCCTTCACAGTGGGTCAACCTCAAACAATGACCGCGACTGCAGCCAAAGCTCAACAACTTATTATCGCTCACGTTGTATGAAAATTTTTAGCCTTCAAAAGCGCAACATTTCAGAAAATATGTATTGGTTACATTTACCCACCGCTCGCAACCAGTCGTTGTCCTTGATGGCAGATGTCAAAGAGAAATAATAATTGACGAACTTTATACGTGATATTTAATATTTATACGATATTTAATCGTAAATCGGTCAAACAATATATGTAACAACATCTGGAACGTCCACAATATAGATGTAGTATTAATAACTAGAGCATCCATAGAGACAAACTTAATTAAATGCCAGTGACTACTTACTTCAGTTGGTGCGTCACATGGTCCATATGACCCCAAGTTACCCCACCTGCAGTTAGACCTACTGTACTTTTCCTCTTACGTTGACCGACTCGTGTGCTAACCACAGAAATCCTAGCTACTGCTAGCATAAGTCACGTTACTTGTCGGGTCATATTGACTGGTTTCGCGAGCTTACGCCCTGCCAGCACGTCCATGTGGAGCATGGGACCCATGTAGAACCCATATGGGTCCAATCTAATGCCCATGGAAATACTGAAAGGTCGGTAAATCATCAGTCAATGGGAGGCTATATGGTAGGCTATGTCATATTTGTCGACGCAGTCACAAAGATCCTGCACATCGTCCAGTCTGACCTCAAATGTCTCGCTAAAGTTCACCTTTTCGCCTTCCCTATTATATGGCGTTGATGAATGCCCTACTAATTGAAACTCGTACACCAAAAGGCATGCAAGACCGACGTTAGCACGATCCTCTATCTGGTCACATAATGGCAAACAGACGAGAGGATGAACAGATAGATGGAAAGATGAACAGATAGACGGAAGGATGAACAGACGACGAAGGATGAAGAGATAGACAGACGAACGAACAGATAGACGAAAGGATGAACAGATAGACTGGATGATGAACAGATAGATGGAAGGATGAACAGATAGACGGAAAGATGAACAGATAGACTGGATGATGAACAGATAGAAGGGCGAACAGAAGGATGAACAACAGATAGACTGGATGATGAACAGATAGATGGAAGGATGAACAGATAGACTGGATAATGAACAGATAGACTGGATGATGAACAGATAGACCGAAGGATGAACAGATAGACTGGATGATGAACATATAGACTGGATGATGAACAGATAGACCGAAGGATGAACAGATAGACTGGATGATGAACAGATAGATGGAAGGGATGAACAGATAGACTGGATGATGAACAGATATGAAGGATGGATAGACGATGAACAGATAGACTGGATGATGAACAGATATGACGAACAGATAGGATGAACAGATAGACTGGATGATGAACAGATATGACGGATAGACGGATGAACAGATAGACTGGATGATGAACAGATTGATGGAAGGGCGAACAGATAGACGGAAGGATGAACAGATAGACTGGATGATGAACAGATTGATGGAAGGGCGAACAGATAGACGAGAGGATGAACAGATAGACTGGATGATGAACAGATAGATGGAAGGATGAACAGATAGACGAGAGGATGAACAGATAGACTGGATGATGAACAGATTGATGGAAGGGCGAACAGATAGACGGAAGGATGAACAGATAGACTGGATGATGAACAGTAGATGGAAGGATGAACAGATAGACGAGAGGATGAACAGATAGACTGGATGATGAACAGATTGATGGAAGGATGAACAGATAGACTGGATAATGAACAGATAGACGGAAGGATGAACAGATAGACTGGATGGAAGGGCGAACAGATAGACGGAAGGATGAACAGATAGACTGGATGATGAACAGATTGATGGAAGGGCGAACAGATAGACGAGAGGATGAACATATAGACTGGATGATGAACATATAGATGGAAGGATGAACAGATAGACTGGATGATGAACATATAGACTGGATGATGAACATATAGATGGAAGGATGAACAGATAGACTGGATGATGAACAGATTGATGGAAGGATGAACAGATAGACGAGAGGATGAACAGATAGACTGGATGATGAACATATAGATGGAAGGATGAACAGATAGACGAGAGGATGAACAGATATTCTGGATGATGAACAGATTGACGGGAGGCCGAACAGATAGACGGTATATGACAAACAAATAGACGGAAGGATTAACATATATACGGGAGGACGAACAGGTAGAAGGAAGGAAACAAACAGGTGGGATGACAATACGACCGACGACAGCACTGAAGGACAGAGTCCATCTCTCCTTCCTGACCACCTTCTGACAATAGCAAGCCAGGCGGAGTGAAGAATAGACGCACAGATGGAGGAAAATACGGACGGACGGACGGACGGACGGACGGACGGACGGATAGACGGACGGACAAGTAGACTGTATCGAGAAGGGGAACAATGGCTGATTACAGAATTTGCCGCAGTCTGCTTAAGATTAGGCCCCCCAGCGGAGAGAAAGAACTTCAAGGGAAATCGTTCTTGTATGTTCCAGTATGGAGACGAGCCAAACTGCGAAATGACATCACAGCAGGATAAACTATATTCACAATATATTTATGCATATGTCTTAGGCATTCCTGTCTATAAATAAACATACAGGCTCTACGTATACACAGAATATACAATAAATATATATATTTATATCTATAAACTGTAGGAAGATACATCGGAAGTTTTGGGCTAAGCTTACATGAAAGAGCATTATAACGCGTCTGGCGACCTTAGCACGACGTCGGCCTAAAGTGGAACGTAAAGAGACACTCAGAGAGGAACAGATGTGCAGAGACACATAGGTAGACAGGGGCATGCAGACAGACAGACAGAGGCACGATGCAACAGTGTAACGTGGGCGATAGATTATAAACGGCAGATGCTTGCGTGACAAAAATCACAGTCGTCGAAGAAAGGAAAAGAGGCTGGGTGGCGCTTTCTAGTCTGGAGATTGTAGCCTACATCGGAATCTCTCGTCCATCTACACGTAAGTCTTTTATTAAATAGAAATCGAGACTATTTAGAATCAGTGTTTCAGTTTTCTGGGGAGGGTGGGGGCTTCAAACCATAGCTCCTCTTGTTGATCCCTTAGTTAGGTAATTGAAAGATGTTGTGGCTGGATGTCACTGGGATTTTGAAATATCTCAGAGACGTCAGTTATTTCGTGTGCAGCATAGCCTAATTACTAACACAGTAGATTTTTGACATGCATTCTTGTACTTGTAAATTTTTTGACCCCACAGCTCATTTTTTACAACTAAGACACTGTAGTGTAGAATGAATCTTATTACAATAAGTTACCTGAATTTTTCACTCTCCAACTGTTTGTAATTTGTATACGGATTGTAACGTCGTTTAGCGTTCTGGTCCAATTAGTTGTAGGCCAATTGGTTAGAGCGTATAGCCTACGCTGCGCAGGCCTACTCCTCTGTGTAAGGCAGAGCGCGTGAGCATCGCGGTTCGCTTCCCGATGCTGGTTTATTTCACGGATTTAAATCTCGGGCTAGCATGGACCGTACACGGGGACCTTATATATGGCGTCTCGTCCATTCAAAAGGGCGACGGTGGTGAAGGATCTCACCCGATCAGCTCACTGAAAAATGAGCAGGGTCATCGAGGTCATACGGTCGCTAGGCCTATACGAAATCGAGTACATTTACATTTGCATTTATCATCAAGCAGGTCTAAATGAAAATCGGATAGTCGTGTTTATTATGTTGGCGAGTCATTGATGTAAATAAAAATATGAGTAATAGGTTTGTGATTAGAAATAATGAACATCGAAGAGAACATTGGCGTAATGACTAAACAGTCGCTTATATAGGTAGGCCTATTGTGTAACTTAGACCATTGATCAAAGCCACTGTTGATTCAGTTTGTTTAACAAAACTTTGGCGATTTACGGTGTCAAAGCTTCCGATAAACCGAATTAACTTCTCCAAGAAAAAATTAATTTCTGCCTGACACGTGAGATTTATCGCATTTTAAGCCACCCAGTAAAAACGTTGAGTGGTCTTTTCAAATGCTAAATTGTTTGGACGAATAAGCTCGTTCACAAGAACGGTTTTAGTTTCAGGTATGACCAGAGGAAGGCAATCGGGTGACCTTGTTGAATAGTGATACGTCTAGCAACTGTTAAATCAATGTTAATCACAGAATTTTAAAGTCAATAAATTGGTTAATTGGCCGTTCCGATCTGTCTTGTCAGGTTAATAATGTCAACGGCGGAATGTTCAGTAGATATGTTATCTTGTTTTCAGAAGATAACAACAGTCGAAAGTAATGCTGTTATTCGCTCTCCTGCTTCTCGTCTGCGCATTCGACGCGGGTCAGTCGAAACCCGCTTTTCCCAACGGATATGACTCCGACAAAATCGCTGTGGATCAGTCTCATGGATCCGACTATCCCGACATCGACGAACCAGGATCCCTCGGATACAATGCAGTCGACGAACCAGCGGAAGCCGATGATGGTCTGAGCGAAGTGGAACTGGCACGGGACCAATCGAGAAGGAAGAAATGGGTTCCGACGGAGGTCAGCGTGGACCAGGTCATGCAGAAGGTTCTCCACTCCCGGCTCGTCAACAACAGAGAGCGTCAAGGAAAACGCCAATCCTGGAGGCACCGTGCTTCAACAGATGGCGATGGGGTCACACCGAACGAAGAACCCCTTCCTCCCGTTTCTCTGCATCGACATTTCACAGAGGGTAGACTTTTCACGGAGGAACTGAGCCCTGTACCAAATCGATTCGTTTATAAATCAGAAGCAGATGAAGGAAACGGCGAAACACTCTCCGAAGTAGAACATCCAATTCATGTTCAAGAAACGACCTCCATGATGGGAAGAAAGCCCTTCGCACAGAAGCGCAAGGGTGAGTTTTCAAAGTGGAAGATTCTTCAGCGTCCGAGCAACCAGGAGGAACACCTACGCGACATCCTCATTCTCTCAGATTACTTGGGTCGGCAGAAGGCGCGAAAAAGCAGCCGACAGCCGCAGTTACATCGTCGGAAGAACAGACAGGCGAGACAGGACCAGGAAGATTATCATCAGCGGTTGATACATCATCCGTCGTTCTATGTTCTAACTCTCTGAACGGAGACTAAGAACAAACTTAGAGAACAAGATGCTTTCTAAAGCGTTTTCTCTATAAACAGCGTCGAAGGAACTAAATCATTGGAGGTGCATACGTGTAATAATAAGTCATCTTTCTTGATTTGCTGTGTGATTTGGTCCATGAAAAACTTCGTGAATTAATTAATTCTAGGAATGTTAACACTCGCGCAGTCTACTAGACGCCTTCATTGTAATTAATTTACAGAGAAAAATATGATTTTATGAGGACAATTGTGAGAGAGACAGACAGACAGAGACAGACAGACAGAGACAGACAGAGAAAGGGACAAGTAGACACAGAGAGACATACAGAGAGAGAGACAGACAGACAGACAGAGACAGAAAGAGAGAGACAGAGAGAAACAGAGACAGAGAGAGACAGACAGAGAGACAGTGAGTTCATGGGAGAGAGACAGACAGACAGACAGAGACAGAGACAGACAGAGACAAGTAGACACAGAGAGACATACAGAGACAGACAGACAGAGACAGAAAAAGAGAGACAGAGAGAAACAGTGACAGAGAGATACAGACAGAGAGACAGTGAGAGAGTTCATGGGCGTAGCCAGAAAATATTTCGGAGGGGTTTAAGATTTGGAGGGTTTCCATTGAAAATAGTCGCAAAAGTCCAGGTTTTTTTGTATTTTGCATGTAAAAGCTTCTAATTGTTTTCGGAAACTTATTGGGGTTGGGGTTGGGTTTGAACCCGCAAACCCCCCTAAATACGCCCATGTGAGAGACAGAGACAGACATCTAGGATTATAGCGGGCATACGCAAATGAGGCTTATATAGGTGTATGCGCGTGGACGAATTTTACTATAATTGATTTGATAAAATAAATGATTTGGCAAACTTTGATTTAAAAGTCGGTAAGCAGCTTTGATAATTTCATTAAGCCGCGTGTTCATTTGAAATTCTATTCTGTAAAGTAACGATCTGAGACCAACAACAGAGCATGAAAATAACTGCGTGTATTCTCATATCAAGTACTATATACAGATGTATCACATACAGAAATTACACAACGAACTGCAAGCACGTTAAAGAAGCACAGTTTCACACGCACTCACGTACACAACCTTTGTTTAAATACAAGACCAGCCTGCTAATTAATATGCGTCTTTACAGTGCAATAATTTAGAACGGTGTTTATAAGAAACCACTACAGTATCAATGTCACTATAAGGCAAGCTTGGACGTAAGTACATCTATGAAAACCACTCTGTCAAAACGAAGTTCAACTTACATCATGTTCGTTAAAAATAAAATATTAGGGACCTATTTATACTATCAATAATGCCAATAATAATTGTATATTAATGAAATATTTATAACATAATACTTTTAACAGTTACTTTTTCCTTACATCATCATTATCACCGATAGCGCTACATCAATGAATTCTCGTTGATAGTACAGACAGACTTGGCACATACAGGCCGCACAAGATAAATGCAAACGAATATTGAACACAGGTACATGTGGCAAGAGAAGAAGCATTTGCATTGTCAGCCAGATGAGCGTGGTCAGTTAAACGGAGAAAACATACGAGTTGAGAATGACAAAGTAAAGTCAAATGACTCCCTAGCGACTCTATGTGGGTATTCAGTTGTCACCTGTTCCAGGCCGTATGTGTTAAAACAGCCAGACATATCCAGCAAAGAGTCCCGAGTAACTCCGAAGTCTCGGCGCTTAAGACTTCGGAGTAACTGAGAGTGGAAAGTTTCAAGAACAAGAAATTTTGAGATAAAATCTGAGCCAGAAGTATGCACCTGGAAAGAGAAGATTTCTGATGATGACAAATCGTGCTTTAGCTAAAACGAGAAAACTTATTGTGAAAATGGCAGATTTCTATTGAATTGGATGTCATAGATTTTAACACACTTCAAAATAGCTTTACAACAACAACAACAACAACGTTCTCCTTTGAGCTCTGTGGCTCAAAGTAGCGGACCGGTACATTCGTTAGAAAGACACTGTGAACAGATTCACGAAACTCATCGGTAAACGCATAGCACCAATGAAACGCGACAAACAAATGCCAAAATAGCCTCCGAAAGACAACAACATCTAGACCCAACTTTACTATCATGCATTTAAAGGCACCGTACACAATTTTAAATAGTTTCTATAGCAACAACAGGACGCTAATAATGTCTGTACAGAATACAAGCGTATAAGAACAACCAATGCAAGAATACATTACTGCTGAACGAGAAATTAATTTCCTATAGGAGTCACTAAAAGAAATTAACGTGCGTCTATTAGATTCAAGTCAAAAGATAAAATGCGATTCCTTCCTTCTCAATGCATGGATTTCGTCGTTAACAGAGAAGTCCTGATCTTCTCCGTTCGGTCGCTCCAGGCGACACCCTACACTTTGGTGGCTCGGTAGAACACTTCACAGCTACGCAGTAGTGTCACGATTGAGACAAAACGAAATGCAAAAGAAGAATGGGTGGATGAACGGACGGTCTCCAGCTGGAAAAAACCTTCAAGTCAAGCCAAGTGATGCAGTTAAGAAACCGAACGGTCGTCCTTTGGCTCAGAGATTTTAATCGGAGATAGAGATAGAGGGGAACGATGGCGATGATGGTAGATCTACAGACGATAAAGAAATGTTCTTTGGACAAACAACATCACTTGATGAAGACGAGAAACCTCTCCTTCGTCTTACATCATCTTTGTCTTCTGGCTTCACGGTAAATCTACACGCAAAGAGCAAATCAATCAATCAGTCAATCAATCGATAAATCAATCAATTAATCAATCAGTCAATCATTCAATCAATCAATCAACCAATCAGTTTATCCAAATGCCATTATGTTACCAATTACATTGAAATGTCATTCAATTCTAAGTATCTTCACTGCGTCTCTTTATATATGAACACAATAGCAAACAAAGAGAAACATTCCGCGCCTCATATTCGCATTTCTGTTTGAATTTTCCGGGCGTTAAAATGTTTCTGATAACAATAGCAATAATAATAATAAATATGATAATAACTGAAGGGATCTTGTATAACTCGGAGCAAAAAACAATAATAATAGAGCAATTAGCGATGATTGAGCAATAGAGCAATCTATAAAAGTAAGAAGCCTTCTGAGAATATGACTCGAAATTTAACTTCCCCTAAAACTATGAGTACAGTTATGCAACATAATTTATATGCTAATAATTATGGCATATGGTGCAGGTCGATGATATGGTGAACGATGTGATAGGCCTACATGCTAAAGAGAAACTCAATTCGTTGAAACCTACTTTTGTGGACATCTAGTGACATCTGGCGTTTGGTTTCTACTGGTTCGGTGGACAGAGTTTGTCGAGTAACGTGTCGGCAACGTCGTTCATGTTGGAGTCCATCAACAATCTGACGACGTGGTCATCGGTCGGTTGACTGACCATGTCGTTCAGTTCGCTCATCTGCGGACTGTCCCCGACGGCTACACAGTAGAAGGTCACTCCGTTGTTCCTCAGCTGCTCGCTCAGAGGTACCGTCTGGGCCTCGTTGACGTTCGAGTACCCGTCGGTCACAAGTATGGCGATGTTATCGACGCCCGGTCGGTCGCCTCGGCTCGACGTGAAGTGATTGTTCCTGACCTCTGTAAGGGCGAGCGGCGTGTTCGTTGTCCCACCGACGTAGTAGAAGTCCAGCGAATTGATGACCCCGCTTTGTTTACCGATGTTCTGGTTCATGAAGAACTGACCGTTTATGGCCGTTGAGAAGGCAATCGCCCCGATGCGGACGGCCCCTGATGCGACGTCCAGACCAGCGACTACCGTTCGGGTGAAGGCCACCGAGGTACGGTACTCCTCTTCCACGCTGCCTGACACGTCCAGTATGAAGACGATATCCATCTGGCGAGTACATCCTGAAACAGCGAAGACATCTTTGAAAAATGTGCCATTTAGACCATATCTCTACATTCTAAATATCATAAATGCTTACGAAAGTCACAACATATCAGCTACTCGTTATGTACATCTCAGTTTAAACAAAGACTAACTCACTCAGTTTCGTTAATTTTTCAACTGTCTTCAGTATGCAGTATCTGATTCATTTCTCTTAGATAACCTTGAGCGAAGGATGGAGATTGCGTTGACTAAACTCTCCTATTTCCAACCGCTTTCAATAATCAGCAGCAGTACTTCCGTTATGCCATACTGTGTCACAATAATTGTTTTCATCCTCTTTTTATTTAGCCTACCATATCACCTCTCTGCAAGACTTAGGTTTCTGTAACACTTATAAAGCGCTTGTTTATTTATTGTATTAGTTGCTATTTGAATTTATTTTTTAAATATGGAATTGACAGAATAGCTTATTTTATCTGCGTACTTCTCTGGCAGTTGACACCGGTGAAGCCAATCGGGCATTCGCATCTGTATAGATTGTAACCGCTGACACAACGACCGCCATTTTTGCACGGATTGGAAAGGCAGAGATCTGTGCCTAAAATAAACAAACAATCGTATAGCAGCTTATTGTGATTTTCATAACAAAGAATGACCAGTTCGTTAATGTTCCAAAAGATCCTATGGTTCTAATTATGTATTTTAAATTGTAATGAGCTACTTGACACTTTAACAACGAGCGCGTACTAAAAGCGACTGGGAAGCCAAAGCAGCTCGTCGTTAAAGTGTTAAAAGACCAGTTACGAAATTGATTAAAAGACTACCAATCGACTGACTACATGATGAGAACTTTAATCGGCTTCATGAGAAAATTAATTTTTTAAATTTATTTATTTGATTATAGACTGGTTAGTCCAGATCGTCTCTTCCTCATTTTCTCAATCCGTTACCGTTCTTCTCTATGTAACAATTCTCTTGCGATTCCTTTCCATTGTGCTAATGAGGCTTTTTAATCTTCCCATGCTAATAATCATAATATAAAATGCCTTTGTTTTGCTTACTGTTGCACGTGGCAGCGACGACACCATCCGTGACGTTCGGCAGAGCACGGAATGAAGGCGCGAAGAAGAAGTTTGATTCTCTTGGAAAGCTCGTGATCGCCTCCATCTCCAGCGACTTCTGCATCCCTGGTTCCACTCCGACGGTGATCATGTGGTTCCCGTTCAGTCGGCTCTGGATCGCCTCAGCAATGGTCAGCGAAGGGTCAACGGTGGCGTCTCCATTGGCAACGAAGATGACGAAGTTCTCAGCGTCCCTCCGATCCCCGTTCTCCTCGACGAGGATCTGGCGACGTAGGGTACGGAAGGCGGATGCTGTGTTCGTCTTGTTACCGAGGTATGGGGTGTTCCTGATGGCCTGGATGACGTCCTGTTTGGTGCTGTACTGGTTGAGGTAGAAGCCAACGTATCCCTCGCCGCCCCAGTAGACGAGGGCCACGCGGGTTTGGTTCGGTCCCACCTCCATCTGGTTGACTACGCTGATGGCGAAGTTGGTGAGGTTCTGGAAGCGTTCGTAGTGGACAGTCCCGGCCGAGTCCAACATGAAGATGAGATCAATCTTTCCAGTGCACCCTACACGTACAGAACAACATCACTGTAGCTCATTGTCTCTCTTACCAAGACCCAAAGGTCGCACGACTAACGTTAAATCATTTCAGTCATCATCCTGATCAGCCGCAACATCCAGTGGCAATACTACTCAGAAGTGTCAACTGCGCACTCAAAGCTATCAAACAGTACTTGAATAAAAATTGGCAAATAAAGCTTCAGATATTGGAATAAAATCGTTTATATTTGACTTGAGTTAATCTCCCAAAAATTCATTACACACGCTGCCACTCGACAATGTCAACTGCCCACATTTTGTGTCGGAAATCACATTAGTTTAGTCCCTGGCAACATCATTAAGTAGTTCTCTATTCATCAGCCGACAAAGGCTGATGAATAGAGAACTGGAGTCGAACTGGTTTACATTGCAAATAAAAGACATTAGCAATATAATTATTCGGCGTGAAACTCGGGAGCGCCTCTGAATGGGCAATCTGGTAGGGGCGCTATAACAAGTGTTCAAATACAATACAATACAATACAATATAAGGTGGACTTACTTCTTTCGCACATTGCTCCAGTGAAGCTTGGAGGGCAGGGTCCGCACGAGTATCCACCCATCGTATTCTTGCAGGTGGCTCCGTTCTGACAGTTCGCAGTCTGCATACATCGGTCCATGTCTACAAAACGAGACAGTCGTATTAAAACCCATGCAAACAGTATATATCTCATTATATTATATCTCAATACCTTCAGGCTAAGACTTGAAACCTTAAACTTAGGACCTTGATTGAATTTAGTTCTGCTGTCGATGCTAGCACGACTGAACTCATGGGCGCATTTAGGGGTGGTTTAACTGGTTCAACCCCAAATAAATGAATTACTCTCATTAAAGACTAAAAATGTAGAAAAATAAGACAATTTCCTATGGAAAACCCCGAAAACTTAAAACCACTCCGAATTATTTTCTGGCTACGCCCCTGGTTGAACTAGTAACGCTTGGTAATTTCTTGTAAGTGAAGCGGAAAACCCGGATACTCGGCTAAACCTGATTAATCTGAGCATACGGATTTTTGAATAATTTCTAATCATGCTTACTGTTGCAGATATTAGCGGAAACGTTGTTGACGGCAGCGTCGCTGAAGGAAGCAGAGTCTGGAATCAGTATAACGTTCGAAGAATCGGGGGCGCTCGCCACACCTACTAGTTCTGGTACGCTGATGTATGGACCGACACCGATCTGTAGTGGACATTCAACAAGAGAACGTTCTTAAGACACGTATAATTATACTACATTTACTTAATAATAGCTTTAAAAATATTAATATCGCTTAATTCGAGTTTATATGTGTGGAATGACATGCTGCTTTCTGTAAAAGATTGTGAACCACTTGAAAACATCGGAAACCGACGATGTCGCGCTGCATCAAAGGTCAACCAAATTCTAATGAGCGTTGCCAGAAATCGTAACGGTGCCACTTCTGTTAATTCAGCTTTAGTTTTGTATAAGTATTAGGCAACCTGGTTGCCTAGAACCTGTTGAACCTGTTGCATGCTTTTAATTTGATTATCAAATGGAATCAACTTTAGCACTATATAATTCTATAAAGAGCACTTAATATAAAGTCAGCTTTGTACTCCAACGGTTAAAGGCAAACCGTGATATTGTAATTCGCATCGTTTAACTTTAAGGTATGAAATTGAATATTGGTGTTGTACAATACTAATCTATAATCATCAGCATCTTCATTTTCTTATCCTGAGAGTCTTACCGTCATGATGTTGATGCCTTGAGCTCTCGCCCATATGGACTCCTGCCAAGCTGCAGTGGAGTTAGTCGAAGGTCCATCCGTTAGAATGACCAGGTAGTTAGGGATTTCTGTTCGATCACCGTTTGCAGATGTGAACATTACGTCTCTTGCATAACTGAAATATCAGAATAGAACATAATTATGCATTGTTTAATTTAGTTAATTTAACTAGGGCAGCGCTCTTTGTTTAGACTTTCCATTCTCCGCTGTGTATAGGCTATCGGTGGAAGACAATTAGTAGCGTAGCATATGGATAACACTGTAGTTGCCTCTGTAATGGACAATCATGACCATGTCATCATTGTCACTGTCATGATCCTAATCACAATCGTCGTTGTCATCGTTATCACCAATCAGCTGTAAAATTACTGATGCTCCTGTGCTTCGTTTATTTATTTTTTTATTAAGAATGAAATGTCATGGTTTCGCATTAGACTATTGTAATCGTCTTGAAACGTTTAGTGTCTAACTGTCTATGCATTTTAAATTGACGAGTCCATCAAGCTGCATATATGGTATAGTTGGTATACAAAGTTATGCATGCAGCAGCAGTAAACAGGTTACGACAAACAGTGTATGATAATGAGGAGGCTGACCTGATTGCTTGAGCCAGGTTTGTGGTGGAGTCACCCGCATATGGTACGTTGGTGGCCTGGAGAAGTTTCTTCATGTCGCTATATTTATTCAAGGGGAACTGCATCTCGGCGGTCGAGCCAAAGGTCAAGATGCCAACTCGACTGACCATGGGATCAAAGCTGTTGTCCCCAATTCGCAGATTCTGGACAATCCTGGCCACGAAATTTGTTGAGTTCTGGAAGCTGGCCAATCCGAGGCTCCGCGACACGTCCAGCGCGAATACGACATCAGCGGCATTCGTACAACCTAAATGATCATCACACTCTTCGTTATGATTGGTGCAATTGTAAGGTCTCATTTTTATTACGCATCTTCAAGAAACTCATTAGAGCGGAATACACAAGACCACGATCAAATAGTATGATCTTCAACGGCTTTCGATATGAGGACAAAGAATGGAGAAGAAGCTTATGTTGCAGATTGAATGGAATCCTATTTCAGAATGAGGAGCCGACCACGGAGAAGCTTGCATATTTCATTGTGGCTGTAAGAGACAGAGTAACAATCAAATCACCTTGTATTGCAGATCAGCAGAAAGATCCGCAGCCAGTTAGGGATGAGACTGAAATACGTGGCCATAGTAGGTACATTTATCCACTATGGCTAGGCTTTCCAAAGCCGTTATCATTTCTTAACAAACTCCCGATCAACACTTGCATCACTACAGTTTGCACGAATACATATTTGAAACGCTTATAGCGAAGATGAAAATGTAAATCATTAAGCTTTACATTTATGTAATATAGGCCTAACGATTGTATCATACTTACTGATATTGCAGAAGCGACCAGTTCTTCCCGAGGAACAGGAGCACATGAATTCGTTGAATGATTCCATGCATGTTCCGCTGTTTCCACAGATTGCTTGGCCAGAGCAGGATCCGTCATCTGCAAAGGTGAACAGTAAATTATAGAATTTAAGTTGTCCAGGTTTTATGTTGTCTAATGACATGCAAAGTACATGATTGGTGTCTATAGAGCTGTGAGACTAGAACCAAGCGGAAATCTTCTGGCACGATTTGAGTGATAGCTGTGTCTACATTGGCTGCAGAAATGATTTGAATGATAGTAGTTGGCTGCCGAAATCTTGAATAATGTTCAGAATTTTACGACAGCTATAATGCATGCATTCGCATCAACACTCGCTAGTTCATTAATCGTTTAATCAATCGTACAGTAGACAACAAGTAAAATTTACTGTTTGAAACAATTCGAAAAGTGCGGACTTACTGTTGCAGACAAGGCGTTGGATGCTATTCTCGAAATCTTTTCCCTGCAGTGCTTTAACTGTGTTTCTGATGATCATGTTCGTTCTGTACGGGTAGCTGGCCACGGCCGACAGTTCGTACTCGTCCAGGTAGGTTCCGATCCCGAGGGTGACGATGTTGATGCCTGCGTCTCTTGCCTTCTGCGCCTCCATCAGGGTGGCCGTCCGGTTGGTCGAAACGTTATCTGTGATGATGACAGCGACGCTGGTTATGTTCGGGTCCGTGCGGTGACCGTTGGCAGCGCTGAAGACGTCCGTCCGGAGTACACTCAGGGCATCCGCTAGATTCGCCTTGGAGCCGCCGTAGGATGCCTGTCTAATGGCTCTGCCAATTTCACTCCCACTGACGTATGTGTTGAAGTAGAACTCGACCTTGGGTGCGTCGCTGAAGGTCATCAGAGCAACCCTTACTCGGAGGGTGTCGACCTGGATGTTCGTTACGACGTTGGCGACCATCTCGAGGATTATGTTCAGGTAGTTGTCGTAGTTCATGTTGCTGGTTTTGTCGATGACAAAAGCCACGTCCACTTCCTTTTGACAGGCGCTTCCAGCGGCAGCATCGTTGGGGCGTCTTGTTGTTTCTGAATCAAATACAAAGCACAGTTGACTTTTCAATTCAGTTCAATTTATTTTTAACACAACGGTACAGTTATTCACATATTGGAATACACAGATTGTTAGCTAACCATAAGAGTCATCCTGGAAGGGGAAAAGCTCAACTCAGCTTATCGAGTCCACCTTACCACGTAGTTCAAGGATTATGGCTATACAATCTGTAAAAGATGGCTTGATTTTCTCGTGTCATCAGATATAAGATAGACATAGAGCCTAAACTCCGTGATGAAAAGCAAGCCACTGCTGTTAATTGTGAAGGTCAATTAAAGGTATGCTTAGGAAAATTCTGACAGTAATGAACAACTGTCTCACCTCCGTATTTGATGTTCACACTCGTAGTAGGAGTTGTGGTTGGTGTAGGTGTTGTAGATGGCGTAGTAGTCGTGGTTGGTGTTGTGGTGGTGGGTGTAGTAGTTGTGGTGGTGGGTGTAGTAGTAGTCGTGGTTGGTGTAGTAGTTGTGGTTGGTGTCGTTGTGGTGGTAGGTGTAGTAGTTGTGGTTGGTGTAGTAGTTGTGGTTGGTGTCGTTGTGGTGGTAGGTGTAGTAGTTGTGGTCGGTGTAGTAGTTGTTGTAGGTGTAGTAGTTGTGGTTGGTGTTGTTGTGGTGGTGGGTGTAGTAGTCGTGGTTGGTGTAGTAGTTGTGGTTGGTGTTGTGGTGGTGGTTGGTGTAGTAGTCGTAGTTGGTGTAGTTGTAGTGGTTGGTGTTGTTGTGGTGGTTGGTGTAGTAGTTGTGGTCGGTGTAGTAGTTGTGGTTGGCGTAGTAGTTGTGGTTGGTGTAGTAGTCGTAGTTGGTGTAGTTGTAGTGGTGGGTGTAGTAGTTGTGGTTGGTGTTGTTGTGGTGGTTGGTGTAGTAGTCGTAGTTGGTGTAGTTGTAGTGGTTGGTGTTGTTGTGGTGGTTGGTGTAGTAGTTGTGGTCGGTGTAGTAGTTGTGGTTGGTGTTGTTGTAGTTGGTGTAGTTGACCTGGTGGTAACTGGTGTTGTTGTAGTGGTCGTGGGTGTGGTCGATTGTGTGGTTGTTGTTATACAGGATTTCGCAATGATGTCTTGAATGATGGTCGTCAATTTGCTGTAGTCGTTGACGTAGAAGTAGTGCGATTCCCACGGACTGCTGCAGATGGCTTGCAGTTGAGCGGTATCGACGTTGGAGGTGATGCCAACCGTATATATCTCAATGCTGGCATTCTTGGCCAGGTTGGCTTCGGGCATCGTAAGTGTTGCCTCAACGTTGGCTTGACCATCGGTGACCAGGATGGCCAGACGTGGAACATTGGGTCTGGCTCCCCGAGATGGATTGAACATGATCTGTCGTGTGTCCCTCAGGGCGTCAGCGATGTTCGTCTCCCCTCCGTCAATTTCCATAGCTTTGATCTTCGCTTCTAACTGGTCGTAGTTTGAGGCATCGTTTAGGTAGATGGCCGGGGAACCATAGTAGCTGAACTTGATCACTCCCATGCGCGTCTCGTTCGGTGAGATCGGGAAGGCCTGCGCAATGCTGAGAGCAAAACCGATGGCGTACGTGTACCAGTTGGCGTTTCCACCGGGGGCAGAGACTATGCTCGTTGACTGGTCGAGGATGAGAACGATATCGGCCACCATCGGACATTGAACACCTGCGTCAGATAAACCACCGAGTTCCAATCAAAATGTCAGTGGAAAAGAAATCAGCAGGGATGGGCAAATTACTTGGAAAAATTGAATTGAATTACAAATTACAAATCACTTTGGGACATGAAATGTAATTTCAAAATACAAAATAACAAATTACAAATTGCGCAATTTCAAGTAACTTCAATTGCGTAATTTCAATTACTGCCCAACCATGGAAATCAGTCCATGTAAAAGTTACTGGTTTTTAATTTCTGGAATTGCCAACATCTAACCACAGATCTGGCCACAAGAAACACAGGTGGGTTTGTGTGAAAGCCGACAAACCCTGCTGAGAAGCATTTAACTGCGATAATTCTAGATCTTGCAGTTTGTACTGACCTCCATCTTTCGTGCAGATGACCGAGGACAGCTGTGGAATCTTAGCACTGAGAAAGGAGTAGCCAGCGGCCACGATGACATCCCCTGGTTTGGACGCCAGTGAACGAAGATTGGTGAGTCCAACGGACCCGGTCATATCAACTGCCACGATGCGAACTCCCGATTGCTTCAGCTGTTGAGCAGCTCTGACGGCCGTGTTCGAGTTGACGAGTGCATTGTCCATTAGCAGAACGGCCACTGACTGTCCACCGGAACGAGTTCCATTCTACACAGACAGAACGAAACAGTGGAATTAAGTCTACCTGCCAAGTATGAGTGAAGAGCAGTTCAGACTCAGGTATAGGCTACTCCTTAAAATTCTGAGGTAGGCACCAACTGTTCTAAGTGGTGTCTATTGTTTCGAAATGCAAGACGGTGTGTAAATGAGACAAAATGATGGTCAGTGAGTTTACTAAATGATCGTTCCAATTCCTTGGCAGTCAAGTGGTCTATAAAATTTAGATCATCTAGTCATGTGATCTATAAAATTTAAATCGTCTAGTCATGTGATCTATAAAATTTGGATCATCTAGTCACGTGATCTATAAAATTTAGATCATCTAGTCATGTGATCTATAAAATTTAGATAATCTAGTCATGTGATCTATAAAATTTAGATCAGCTAGTCATGTGATCTATAAAATTTAGATCATCTAGTCATGTGATCTATAAAATTTAGATCATCTAGTCATGTGATCTATAAAATTTAGATCATCTAGTCATGTGATCTATTAAATTTAAATCATCTAGTCATGTGACCTATAAACTTTAAATCATTTAGTTTGCCTACCGCGAATACGGTTTTGTTGAGTGCATTCAATGCGTAGGTGACGTCAGCGTTTCCGGAAGCGACGTAAGGAATCAGATCGATGGCATACTTGATTTGATTCTCATCGCTGTAGCGGTTCAGGGTAAATTGCACAGTGGCGCTCCTACCGTCGTACGTCAAGACAGATATACGCACAGCGTCTACACCGACTCTCAGATACTGGGTGATGAATTGCTTGATGAAGCCCTTTACCCTGTTCCAGTCCGCCTGCGTCTGAGCGATATCGAAGGCGAAAGCAATGTCCAGTATCGCGCATTCTGAAACACAGCGAAACGAAGCACAATGTAGTTCACAATTGAATGCTATGGAATCTTACTCACGACGTCTAAGATATTTGCCATTGCCAGCAAAAGAAACGTATTGCTAATTTATTCTTATTCTGCTGGCCACTCTCACTACTCTTAAGACTGTCCTGTTCGACCGGGCTTAAGCTGGGAGCGCTTCTGAGTAGGCATCCTTGAAGGGGCGATATATAAATTTGCTGAAATAAATAAGTAAATAAAATAAAATTGCAAATAACGCCAATATGCATGTTCAGATGTAATTTATGCCCCATCAAACGAAGAAGCAGATGAAACCTTAATTATAACGAAATATGAGTAAGGATAGACAAGCAGCCGATGCCAGTGGAAGGACGCGAAGAAAGTGTTCGGTATGTTTGTCGTACTTACCAGCTAAGTCAATTTTTGGAGGATTGCATGTTGCATTGTTGACGCTTGCCAGAACGGTGGTGAGTTGCGTGAAATCCGGAGTCGTCCAGTAGTTCCTTCCCTTTTCCTGAGGAGGGGCTGAGACGGCCTTCAGCTGTGCCTCGTTGATCGAATCCGTAACACCGATGCTGAAAATACTGATGCCGGCCTCTTGGCAGGCCTTCGCTTCGGGAATCGTGTTCTCAGTTTGGATATTCGCCTGTCCGTCCGTGATGACGATTGCAACGTGTGGGACGTCCGGTCTCGCACCATTATCTGGATTGTACAAATCCGTGCGCAACATGTTCAGCCCTGCTTGCAGGTTGGTCTCACCCTGGCCCCGTGGCAGTGCATTAACGGCATCGATGACTGAATTGGCGTCTGTGTGTTGGGTCAAGTACCACCTGCGTACAGCCATGTTTCCAAATGTGAGGAGACCGATGTGGGTTCCGTCGTAGCTGACGTTCGTGCTCTGGATCATCTTGATGATGAACTGCTTGACGAGGACCCAGTTGTCCCAGGATCCGTTCTTCGGATTTCGGTCGACGATGCTCCCAGACTGATCGACGACGAACACTATGTCGGCCCTTTTCGAACAGACACCTGGAGACAACAAAACACAGTGTTTTCTTAGAGACACAGTGTTTCAATAGAGTTGAATGTAGACTATGTAGTGCTTAGTGAAGTAGTTCTTGTTATGAGAGAACTACTATGTGGTGGTTGTTTGGTGGAACAGATAGCTGGAAACACGTACAAACAAAAGAAAATATGTTTTCTTAGAGATATAGATTTTCAACAGAGTTGAACATAGTGTTTAGTGAAGTGGACGATCCTTTTCTGAGAGAACTACTATGTGGCTGTTTGGTGTAAATTATCTTAGACGTTGTTTTATTTTTTGGTTAGCCTACAGGACAAATGCAGATGTAGATGGCTATCTGTCATACATAGGTAAATGAAGGCAGATGATCGGAACCAGAAATAAGTGCCTCCTTCATGCAAGGTTTTCATGGTAGTAGCCCAATGGCGAATTTATTGAAAAAGGTTTTCATGGTAGTAGCCTACAGGTGAATATATTGAAAAAGGTTTTCATGGTAGTAGCCTAAAGGTGAATATATTGAAAAAGGTTTTCATGGTAGTAGCCTACAGGTGAATATATTGAAAAAGGTTTTCATTGTAGTAGCCTACAGGTGAATATATTGAAAAAGGTTTTCATGGCAGTAGCCTACAGGTGAATATATTGAAAAAGGTTTTCATGGTAGTAGCCTACAGGTGAATATATTGAAAAAGGTTTTCATGGTAGTAGCCCAATGGCGAATTTATTGAAAAAGGTGTTTATGATGCTAGTGGTAAAATAGACTTCATTGACTCACTTTGACTTTGAACTTCATCGTTGAGGCCAACGACGATGAAGACGATTGTGCTCAGCAGAACGAAATTCATCTTCTCCGGAATTATGTCCCAGACTTCTCCGAACAGCAAAGGACTATGCAACCTTCTCCGTCTGTCTTCTTCTACTTACTTCTTCTTCGAATGGAAATTCCAGCTGCAGAAACAAACACATCATAGTGCACCTAATTCAATTCAGAACTGTAATGAAGTAACAGTAAACAGGGTAGCAATTAGCAAACATTAAGGCAGCAAAGCTTGGCTTGAGTGCATGTCTCCATTTCATTGATAAGCGTATACTAGATGTTATAGTCTTCTACCGATTCATATCTTGACTGCACGTAAAAAAATTATAGTAGACCCCTAATCCGCTAGTAGAAAAAGCACGTATGGGAAATTCGCCGGAACAGAATGTCGGAGTTTATAGACAATTTCAGTGCGTATGTTTACGTTTGAATGCCACACAAAGACGACTTTAAACTTTCAGAGACCACTACGTTGATTCGTGTGTATTATAGGCCGAAATTGTTTAGTGCATTTCAGACAATGCATTGTATCATTGACATGCATCCCTGTTAAATTAGGCACGTTTTATTTCGGTGCAGCTACCTGCGTCAATCACGCGCATCACTTCCTTCTCGATGAAAAGCAAAAGCCGCAAAGCGCTCAACACGATTTCGGAAACCCCGGTGATTTAGGATAGAGAGTATGCAGGCATGCGTAACGGTTCGTGTCTAGGGCTATCTGTGTAGGCCCATGTGTTTTTCTCCACTTATGGGCTAGGAGACCCAGAGGGCGTGTCGTGTGCGTACATCGGGCAGGGGGGATGGGGGCACAGATGAGATATGGCATCAACGGACGGATACATGTTGAGCGTGTCATTAGAGTTTGGCTGAGGGCGTTGTCACTACAGTGGTCACAGCCGAGTCGATCTGAAAGGGATCACGCTGGGGAACTTCAATTTTAAAGTACCCTACTCTCTGCCCCTTTGGTCATCTAGCGTCATATTCCATGCATCAACACTGGTCAGAGAATTCCACTGCCTATTGTAATATAGTACGGGTAACCGTAAACAGGGTAGCAAAACAGATATTTTAGAATTCCTACACACCTTTAATTATGCACTTATTTAAACTTTAGCTTCGTGTTCAGTGTTGATTGCTCTTCTGAATCATTTATGACTTTCTGTGTTAATGATATGAGTTCAGATAAGGCCTAAGTTGTGTTGCACTCAAGTAAGAAATTTAAAAAAATGAGAAAAAGTGCATGTTTCAACTGCTTCACTTGGACTTAAGAGGTTTGCGCTGATTCTAAAAAGACACGGTGCCTGGCAATAGTAGGCCTATTTCTACGGCCTATAGGCCTACTCTTAGCCTACAGTCCGTCTGTCACTCTTTATCCTCTCAGACGACGCATGTTGTATCTTGCCGTAGGTGTGGATGGTGTCTTACCGATGTTTTGCTGTGCAGGTTGGATACGTGAAAGGCAATGAAAGGAGGAATTGCGGAATGTGCATGTCAGGAATTTCGGTCGTAAATAGGGTGGCTACCGAGGCTCGTCCGCTGAAAGCCAGGTGCTTGCACGTCTTCTGCTGCACTCCATCATTTGTTGCACAAGTTTATGAGAAACTGTCTCACGTACACAACTTTTACCACGCACCAATGATCGCAGGCATTCAGTGAAGTAGACTAACGAAATATGCTATGCACACGGACGTACATGCGCAGGAATGTCTAGTTACTTGCACGTAAATTATTCAGAACATCTCATCGACATTATTTCCCCATCACAATCATTATCAGTTAGTAGACCGCAAGCAGTCCATGAAAAATTAAAGAGAATTGCGAACTGAAGAGCTTTCTTTTTGAGTCACACTGGTTTCTACTGGTTTGCATTTCTTTAGCATGAATCAACTGCTTAAGTGTCTATATCTATCATCATTGTCATCTTTGGCGTGCTCCTCTCCGGAGAGTGTCGTGCCGTTTTCACGACGTTGGGCCAGCCGTCTAAATTCTGGACTCTTTTCCAGGCCATGTACAACCTATAGTTCAGTGGATTCAGGTCCACTTCCACTGTTCTTGCCCATGTGTGGCGAGGGTCCAACAGACCTCTCCCAACCTCTCCGAGGGTCGGAAACCATATCTCCATGTTTGCATATAATTCTGTATGCATCTATGTACGTATGCATGTCTCTCTATCACTATATATATCTCTGGTGGTTTATAGGAATCGTTCATCTCTATCGCTTAGTTGAACGAGCCAACCAATCAGAACGCTCGTAGTGTCTAGCTGAAATTTTTCAAACCGGTTGACAAGGCAAGACCCAGACAAGAACGCAAAGAGACGGAGAAAGAGAGACAGACAGACAGACGGACAGACAGAAGAAGCCACAGAAGAAAGAGACACATTCAACTACAAAGCAGCCCAGCAGGATACTCTTTTTATCGGCAACTCGTCGCTGCTGAGAAGAAAAGCGAGGCTTTGTCTCCACGCTTCGCTGACTGGCAGGCATCCCGACTAACTATAGGAAAAACTAAGGCGTCACGAGCGCGAGGCCGTTCAGGATCGTGGCCAGGGCAGTATTAAGCTTCAGTTGTCCTCCAGCCTTGAGCTAAGTCTCTGTCCTCGGGGCCTGCATAGTGTGCTGAGAGGACCCACGTGTCCTGACGTGGCACAGTTTATTACCCCAGATGCCACCGAAGGGAGAACACTGATCTCGCGTTGTTCTGACAGCCCATAAAAATTAAGTCTTGACGTTCAAGCGACTGCGATAACAATTTTTTTTATCTATTCAGAAACTACTCGTTTTAACCGATTGAAAGTCGTTGGGTCCATCGCTGTAAACACAAGGTGCAAATAGGACACTCAGCTGTGGACCGATGTTCAAGTCCTTCCTTCTTTCCCTCTCCTAGTCCGCCAATCGCTCTACCATCGTACACCATTGCATTGTCCCGTCTTCCATCCTTTTCAATACTGGCTGGTCCTTCTAATCAAGTGATGATCCTCCGCATAATTGTTCAATTGTTCCTTGCATTGTGTTTTTGGTGCACAAGCTCCCGTTCCTTTCCACGATTCCTGACCAAGATGCCTACAAGTAGGCCTATCGACTGTCATTTGATTTTTAACTCATGTTTTTATGACACGTTTCTTCGACCTCGGCTGAGCTACGCCGCTACATAAATCGATTATTATTATTATTATTATTATTATTACTATTATTATTATTATTATTATTATTATTATTATTATTATTATTATTATTATTATTATTACTACTATTACTATTATTATTATTCTATTATTATTATTATTATTATTCTATTATCAGCATTATTCCATTGTCATTATGTCCTGTTCTTCCAAATGTTCATTCCTTGAGTTGTCCTTTCTTCCTAAACATGCCTTTCCATGTTCCCTTTCCCAGTTCTCTTTCCTTCTCATGGTTTTCCCGCTGTCCGGTCTGCACCAAACAACTAATTCAATGGCTATAAATGCAGATCACGTGATCGGATTATCTAATTGCAAGTCACGTGATCAGGCGCTTCGGGTTTTCTGCGGCAGATGGCGCCTCAACACTCTGCGTGTCTATATTATGTTGAAAGTGTATCCTCAGAACATTTTACCCACATATATTCACCTGCACAGTGCACACACACGCTGTGTGTCAATAGCCCAAAATAGCATAAGTCAACAGACGCAAATCAATGCACGCATCTACTTACACGTCCAGCCGCGCATACATAGCATATGCTTCAGAGATGTGCAGTAATTGAAATTACTTGAAATCATGTAATTTGGAATTTGTAGTTCAATTATATTTTCCCATGTATTTTGTAATTTGAAATATATTTCATATCTCAAAATAATTTGTAATTCAATTAAATTTTTCCGAGTAATATTTGCCCATCGCTGATATACACAATAGAGAGCCACACTTCCGAGTAATGGTATACCAGCAGACACACTATCAGTGTAACCGTTTTTGGATCCAAGACTTGTGGGATTTGTAAGTGCACACTATGCGTGTAGCAGTTGGTACCAAGGACGACAGAAAAGAGCGACACCTGCCGTCGACCAGAAAGCACAAAGGACCAAATGAATCGTCTTCTCATTTCGTCACCTTTATTCAGGTAGTTTTACCTGAGTAATTTTGCAGATTGGTATAAGTGATGAAAGGGATAACAAAGACAGACGTACAGACAACGACAAGCAGACAGACAGACAAGCAGACAGATACTCAGACAGAAACGCGGATAGACAAGCAGACAGACAGGCAGACACGCAGATAGACAAGCAGACAGGGTGTTGACAGAGCGCAGTCCTTTACTGAATATAAAGTAGCACAAAGGGAAAATGTTGCAACAACAAAGCTTTGAAAACGAAATCCGCGATCATCCGGGGCTGCCTAATGTGTTGTCGTGCGCGTGGTTGGAGTGCGTCTGAGGTCATCACTGACTGATCAGCCAGTCATTCAGCCAGCCAGAGAGCCAGCCAAACAACGGTTGACTGCTTCGCTCTTTTTTACATCGGATATTAATGTCGTTACGCTTCGTGACTCTGCGCGTGATTGCAGACGCTAACTCGAATCATAAAAGAGTCCTTTATTATCAGCCTAAATCGTTCTTTCAGCACATGATAAAATATGTCGGAGCAATGACGCCGGTCAAATATTGGAGCTGAGCTAATAAATAAATCATGGACCGACTGTTTTTTTCAGACGTGTCCTACAGACAGAAGCTGCTTAATTTATGTGCATCTGAAAATAGATGCTAGTTTGAGGTCAATATTTTTTACGCATATATCATCATGCCAGTACTGTGCAGTTTAGCGGTGGTTCGCTTTTTCATTCATTCATTCATTCCAAAAATTTATATAGCGCCCCTTCAGGAATCCTACTCAGAGGCGCTCTCTGCGCTATTCTAAATGATGCTAGAGTCAATATGGCCAGACACTATGGTGAATTAGAACTGGATGTGAAATATTATGTGAAAAGCAATAATTCTTCCCATTATACTATGCATTGTAAGAATGTAATGGATTGAGTAGCTTAATTTCTGTTGATGAAGACCTGATTGTCGTGTGGATTGCAGTGCTTGACCATTTCAGAAACTAAGAGAAAGAAACTTTAAGACTCTGCACCAGATTTAGTCCAGTGTTTCAGCCTTTCAGGCAAACGTTGTAAAAGCCGTTATTGGTCTTAAAGTCTACATGCAATGAGCTCAATTTCTTCAGAAGTTATCAGTAAATTATGTTGTGTCTTTGAGAAAAAAGACCGTCACACCTTTTAAGCCAACTCGGTGCCTGTTGTGCGACAATTTTTGTCTTTTTAATAGGATTATCACATAGGACCTACATGTACAGTTTTTAGATAGAAAAAATCTGATCAGGAAGATACTGCTGCAATAAACGTGTAAAGTCACTAAACAGACGTTCAAATGAGGCTTCCGTAGCGTTCTTGTTCAATAAACCAGCAGCTGATAAATTTGCTTATTGTAAACCCAGTGCAAAATATACGCCATTGCAATGACTGATGCCCTAGCAGCCCTACGCTCGTTAGAAACATCAACGTTTAAATGGATTTAAATAAATTTAAATAGTTGCAACAAATGGTAAATGTTGTACGATGATCTTTTGAGTGGTCGCTATTGTGTGGATAAGACTAGTCATTTAAAAGTTAATAACTATATTGATGTTGCCTAGCATTTTAAATCGCCCCGATATAAACCGATAAACAAAAGCGTTTCTACTTTAAGAGCTTGCCCACATTTTCTACACAGTGGAGGTTCGAGCCTGCATATTCCACATTATTAAGGGTGCACTCTTCTACTTTATCAGGCGCGCACTACTGACTTACGGCTAACGTAACACTATTTGCAATAGACTAGCTGAACAAAGACACCATGAAATGTTGCTGTTTCAGCTGAGCTTATAGTACAGGCCTAACTAAATAATAATCAATGCTATTTTTCAAAATTGAAGTCTTAAAAATGCAATCTTGTGCTAAGTTAACGTATTACATTGAAGTACCGAATTAGTTAAGTCGTTAAACCTACCGGTCGTAGCAAAGAATTCTGTGTAAGCTGCTTTTTCTTCTGCTTTCTCTTCTCTCAGTCGCTGATAATTCGTCGTCACTGTGCGTTTGCTAATCTTCGATACGCTTTTACTTTAACTCTGTGATACTCTGTGGCTAGCGTCTAGACACATTCGATGCTCTTGATCATCTAAACCGTTAACTGCCGACCGCCGGCGCTTTATAGAAATTTCAAATCTACACCTGAAAGGCAACAGGCGCTCAGTGATGCATGTCCGTGGCGCAGCTTTTGTTGTCGGCTGCGCAAAAACGCGCTGCTGTTGCTCTTCGGGTGCTCAATGCTTGCATATTTATGTGGGATGTTCTTTCATTTGACGTCAGCTGAGGAGGAGGATAATGGTTGTGGAATGCAGAACAAAAATAGCGACAAAACTTAAGTTGGTCAGAGTTTCCTGTGACGTGGGCAAAGACACGAGTGTTACCGATTCCTTAGCTCACCGTTGGCTCTAAAATTAGCATGGACCCCGACATGACAGTGCTTTGTTTGCGTGGCCATCGGCGCCAGTTTTTGCAATCAGCCCACTTCTCGGCTCATAGTTGATGAAGTGGGTCACATCTCTATTTTGTCTCGTCATTCTTTGTGTTTGTCACTGCCTAGTTCTGTATTGAAGCATATCTTTCGCGTGATATAACCCATGTTTCTCACACTCAGTTTGTACCGGTATCTCTGTGCGTGGTCTCTTTGGCCTTCTTTTCTTCTCCACGCAAAACAATAAATATTTTCATGATGAACCATTTAGATATGAGACATCTTAATTGTCTAGAATGCTTCTTGTTTATGACACCAGCTCTTTAGATGATATCTTGTTTAGGTAACTTAATTGAAGCACAACAATTCCTCAATTGAAATGATAAATTAATTATTTCCTCTCAGGGCTGTGAATTTGTAAATGTCTCGATGCACATCTCAAGAAATATTTTCATCTCATTTGACGATGCTCCTTTTCAGGTCTGTCATCTAACTATAACAACATTATTTCAGCGTCTTTAAGAAGTTCTTAACAAGAAGTTCTTTAATTAGTTCTTAACAGACGCTAGACTTATGCATGTATGGGTACATGCGTCCGACCATTCTGTTCTGGGTGCGAACATTGTGACGTACCCGTGTCAGTTATTTAGCAGTCAATTGGTCCCTTATAAAAACGTACCTGTTTGTTCGAGACGAGATTAGCTATAATAAAACAATATGCCACAACTGGACGGTGTGAACAAAGTTGGAGTCTTATGGTGCTATTTCAATATTCTGGAGAGATGGAAGAGGTTTATTGCTACTCCTCATTTCTTCAGCATCTTCTTCGTCGCTCCGGTCTTTGGACTTTTTGCTTAATAATTTACAAACCGAACACGAGACACATGTGGAGACGAAGCCTAATTCAGTGTATTTAGAGTTAATATTTACTACGTGGCAATGACATTGTTAGTAAGAACATAACAGCAGAAACTTGGCAAATTAATTAATCGGCTTATTCAGCAAATGAGTTTCTGACTCAACTGCTGCAGTTCCTCTAAGACACTCCGCTACTCTTGTAGAAGAAATGGACTACCATATACTTCCTTGGGACGTGGGACCGAGTATCTGGAATGGGCTTCCTCTAGAACTCCGCTTCCTACCTAGGAACTCTTCACCTGCATTTTATACCTCTCTGAAAGCTACTCTTCTCAGCCGTGGTTGGCCCGGGAGCGCCTCTGAGTAGATATCTTGAAGGGGCGCTATATCAAGTTTCTTTGATTGATTTAATTGATTCCGCCTGTGGACCGTGCCAAGTTACAGAATGTGACAATCCACATAACAAGTTTCTTCCGGATGAGCCTGACAATGACGTTGACCAGGCCTAATGACTAATTGAATGTGTAAGCTATGTGACGGTAAACTATGTGACGGTATGACCATTTGATTTGTCAGCAAATGATATATATTAAGTTATTGCTGAACGCTGGGCAATAAATCCTACGGTTAGACTCCAAAACACCTTTCTAGGGTGAACAGTGCTTCGGTTCTAGACAATTTTAGCTCCAGGCAGCCATCTTGGACGCCATCTTGAAAATGGCCATATTCCAATGGTCAGAATAGAGTAGACTTTTACTGTGTTAGTAAGCATGCCAAATGGTAACAAAATCAACTGAAACCCTGTTGTATCAATTTGTTGAGGGTTATGTGGGTTTTTTGGTAGATATGAGTTAACAGTTACTAACTACGACACTGGCCCGGAACCTGGCGCTTTATAATTACCAAAACAAGATTAATGGACAACCAACTCATAATGAGTGAGCCAATAATGAGTTGGTATACCGTGAGTGGGCGCGTAAAATTGAATTCGTAAGCACGACTGCGTCTCTTAATGACAGAAAAATACAGGACCAAATGTCTTTTTAGTTGTAAGCTGCATGGCGTTCCTCAGATGACTTGAATTCCGAGCTGCATTCCTTGTGCCTCCACCCACAGATCTCAACTCAAAACGCATTCGAATATATATTCATACGACAAGAATGTCGTGATCTGTACCTCACTGCGTTTCAAACCACGTGTGTCAAGGTGTACGCAGCGATGATTAGCAACATTGCGCGTTCCCTCTTTTAACGGCTCCCCGTGCGCTCTCGTAAACACATCTCGGCGTGTAACGGCTCGTAACAATGCGTAGCTTCTGCGAGCCTGTCTAGTCCCGAGAGCCTCGCTAACGACAATAGAGAGGAATGTCAGTTATGTTGACGTAGCAAAAGCTGGAGGATAGTCGGCGAGGTATGGTTTGACGAATAAGACCCATACATGGACTGGAGGGACATTGAACATCGGTCCTGTATGCCCTTGCTAGTCGTCATGATACTATTAGAGCTCTGATTGCATGGGTGTTGCTCAATCGTGTAGAGCTCTCGAAGGGGCCAAACTATGGTCTGTACATTGTGATGGCTATTAGAAGTCGAATTTCTAAAGAATTACCAGTTGTGAGGTTAAGATTGGACAACAGAGCCTGACAAAGAAGAGTTCGAAATCTGACAGCGTCAAAATCTGTGCTCACTCTAGGGGCATCTTAAAAAGTCTGAGTGGACATTGGACAATGTCAAAGTCACGCACGACACATGGATATTATTATCAACTCAATAGACTTGGCCCCTGGGTAGCGAAACTTTAAAACTCAGTGCGATCAGTGCTTTGGCGTCAACGTTTTAACCGCAAAGCAATTCGGTTTTAAAGTCTAGACAACAGTGCGGCTGGGCCTAAAAGAATAGGCTTAAGGCGTCTGACATTCAAAATCTGTCACATTTATCACTAGAGCTTTGACACCCAAGAGTGTGGTTCCAAAGAGTCAAGTGGTACTGAGCCCTAGGCTTCTGGATATAAGAGAAAAGATCATTATAAGTCCTGACTTTCAGAATTAAACACCTGAGTCGGAAAGCCTCTAGTGTTACTTCGTTCAGAGGCGGCATTTCACGATCTTTGACAGTTCTGTGCTATAGGCAAGGACAAAAATGACGCCTGGCATCTTTTTTACGGAAGTGACCATCAGGCATTTTGCCGGAATTTGCGCCACTTGAAAAATGCCGCTCTAGGCAGCCGCCTATATCGCCTATACCTAAAGCCGGCTCTGACTTCGTTTCTAAGATTCAGGGTGTTAGGGTCAAGGTATTACCAACATTACAGTGATAAAAACACTAGGCATTTGTGCCTGAAGAAATCTGCTACTCTGAGCACTAACGTCTTATCATAACCACGTAATCGAAAATCTATTAGCCATCACCCAAATTACTTAAGACAAAAAAATTACATTCCAAGGCAAGACGCCAGAGAGATTCAGAAAAGAGATCCCAGCATTATCCTGATGCTTCCAGCTCAGTTCAGATACAACATTTTAAAATATCTCACCTAAACCGGAGAATTTAGTTTAGTGTTCAGAGTTTGTTTACAGGTTTTTGTATACTTTGTATAGGAAGTAATTAAGTGAAAACCAAAATAACAATGAACTTTTGGAGATAGGATGAAGTGATGATGGATGGACCAGGCCTTTTTCTTCAGAGTCAGAGGTTATCCTTCAACCCAAATTTTGATTTAAAGTTACTGCTTCACTTTGCCGCTGAAGCACTCTCCTTTAGTGAAGCGCCTTCGCCAAAAATGTCAAGACTGGTTAGGGATGCGCATCGTAGCGGGCAACGCCCCAATGCCTCCAGCTGGTTGGGAACCTTGGCCCCCCCCTTCTGTTTTCTCTTCATCCACCTCTTCAGCAAACCCAGAATCTGCCACAGACTGAGGTAGGCCAGTCGCTAACAAATACCTGCACATGGTTGTGTGTTCACGCATACCTATCTATGGTTAAGCCTACTTATTACTGTTTGTATTTTGAATTAGACCTAGTCCATTTGGAGCAGAGCTTTTCGTACTATGCTATTTAATGTGTGCTAACACGTCGGCTGCAGTCATCTCTGTGTAATAAGAGGCTTAAACACCACACTCGTTTACCATCATGAATAGAAACTCTCCTCGAAGCGTGGTCCTGAAATAACAGGACCTTTCGATTAAGGTCATTTTGTTTATTTTGTTCCGTCTGAATGTCCTATCTGGTCTTTCTACAACTGAGGTGGTATCTTCATTCCACCGCATTTCATTGGTTTAGTTGTCCATTTTGCTGCTGTTTGGAAGTGGGCCCTGTGTTCTAAGCACCTGAATTGCTAACATTTAGGACACAGTTATAAGAGAGTGGTCATGTTAGCGAACTAAGCGAACATGACAGCTGACCTGGATAGCTGTCCTGATATGCATTGTAGTAGCATTAATGTTGAAGTTGGTCGAGAACAATGTGCAAACCAGGCCTCGATTTCCGACTCTCTCTCTCCCTCTCTCTCTCTTTCTGTCTGTCTGTCTCTGTCTGTCTGTCTGTCTGTCTGTCTGTCTGTCTCTCTGTATGTCTCTCGCTGTGGTCGCAACGCAAGAAATCGTCCAATCGGGCACCGTCAAGGGTCCAAATTACGAGTCATTTCCGAATGAATGTTTGGGGTTATTATTGACATGACTCAACATTAGACACCGGTGCAATAGAAGTTACTAAGTAATACTAAATATTAATTAAGGTCCAAATATGAACACGATAAGCTAGCGATAGGATTCAACTCCCAGCCTGCGTTTAAGGACACCCTCGGAATGAAAGACTGATTGGAAATCAGCTGGTATTTCATACAGGGCCTTATTATCCATTAGCGTAGGTCTGATAATGAGACATTGAAAAAATCAGTTTAATGATTTAATTTGACGCAAAGATGAAAATATGAAATTTATAATTCTAGTTTAATAATTTTTGTAATTGAAACAGTCTTAAGATATTAACTTAAAGTTAAATTACGCGGTGCAACAGCAGGGCCGTAAATCCTGGGGAGGGAAAGGAGGGAATTCCCTCCCCACTTTTAAGCCTGGGGAGGGAACGTGAAGGAATTCCCTCCCCACAAATTTGTCTCAGCTGTGCCATAAATATTAGGGTCACCAAACTAGACGACTGCCAAGTCTTGTAGGATGATTTATTGCGGGAACATAGATATTGCAGGGAACCTTACCCTGTCGGCTTGAAAGCTAAAACAGGTGTGAACGTGGCTGCTAAAAAATAGATTTCCTTCTTAATCCAAAGCTGGCAGAACGTAGGCCCTATGTTGTGACAAGCGGTCAAGCGGCGCAACGCATCATCCTACAAGACAGGGCAGAGAGTGTTCTGAGACAGGACGACAAATTATGGAGACAGCTGTGATATAATATGTACATATATATCGCATATATATCACATATATATTACATATATAATTTTATATATGTATAGATTGAGGACAACCATTGACTAGATCAGTTCATCTGGAGACCTCATCACTGCATTCGAGTGTAGAACCTACAGAGGATTATAAATAATTTTAAATTAAAGAAATTGATAAATAAAGTGCTGCAATATCTAGGGGACCGCCTTGAAATCATTTAGAGAGTGTTATCTGTCGTTTTCCAATTTCATCAGCTGGAAGGTGTGCTGGTAAGTACAACTAAACGGTGCGAGTGCACACTATTTTAACTGAGACTGTTCCCGGTCCAGCAGCGCATCCATTATAGAGTCTCATCTATTGTCTGGCACTGTGTTCTGGGTATACACCAACCTATCTCCAGGAGCTCTTCACTTTGACTTCGGCCTGCTCTGGTCGCCGATCTCTGCGCTCGGCCTCCAGAGGTAACTTTATGGTTCCTCATGCTCGCTCTACCACCAGACAGCATCGGGCTTTCTCGATAGTGGGTCCTTCTCTTTGGAATAGTCTCCCCTCTGACTTGCGTTCTCTTCCGCGAGACTTCTCTGGCTCTTTTTATAAGACCTTCCTTTTTGACCGGGCCTGGTCGGGAGCGCTTCTGAGTAGTAATCTTGAAGGGGTGCTATATACATTTCATAGATAGATGGATGGATGGATGGATGGATGGATGGATGGATGGATGGATGGATGGATGGATGGATGGATGGATGGATGGATGGATGGATGGATGGATGGATGGATGGATGGATGGATGGATGGATGAATAGATAGATAGATAGATAGCATCTATATTTGGGGGGTGTCAAGCTCTACCAGTAGGCCCTAGTGGTAAAAATGACAAAATGACAAAAATATTGTTACACATTATATCGGAATTAATGTAGGCTATAAGTTTATCATAGGTCTGTACTTGGTTGAGGTTGGCTGACACAACTTTTAAACACTTTAGGCCTACGGGCCACCGGAGAGCGAGACAGACAGACAGAAAGAAAGACAGACAGACAGATTGGATTGATGACAGTTATCATGGACATTTGGTATACGGCCTATTTACCAACGTAAAGCACGGCATTGAAGAGATTAAAATAATTTGGCAACGTTAACTACGGTTTAACTATACCGGAAGCCCTACATGTTTTAACACTATAGCCTAGTGTGTAACTGAACTCAGTCGTTGGCTTTTTAAGGGAAGTATACACAATTCCGAAGGTGAGATATTCCCGCCCCACTTAAAGTTAAATTACGCGGTGCAACAGCCTACCTTATGTGAACTTCAATGAACATTACAAAAATAATATTGAGATTTAAAATCAAAATATGTAGGCTTGTACCAAGTGCACGTCACAATGAGCTACCGTTTTGCACCTCTTTGACTGACATTAGCAAGTAGGCCCTAATGAACAACATGTTTTCATGATAGGATCCCGAAGATAAACGATGATTATTTTACTTTTGATTCCGATCAGAACAAGGCAGTAAGTGCATTTTTCTGAGTGTGTGCGTCATCCAGGTGCATAAGCCGTGAACATGTTTGAATGATAATAATGTACTTGCTTCAGAGCTACACGAATAAGCTGGCGTTTAATGTATATCTATGGGTGTATGCTTAGTCTATGTGCATATTATGTGGGGCGCGGTGGTGTAGGGGTATGTTCGGCGCCTTGCAGCCGGAGGGTTGCGGGTTCGAATCCACCTCAAGCCGTCGCGTAGGGACCCTGGGCAAGTCCTTCACTCGCAATTGCTCATGCGCTTCGGCGTGAAACTCCGATTCAGTGTGCGCGCTGTAGTCGGGAGCGCCTCTGTGTAGACATCTTGGAGAGGCGCTATAACAAGTGACCTTAATAAATAAATAAATAAATAAATATTTCATGGAGTTATCGTCTTGCATGTATGTGTTTGAAATTACATTACTCTTTTATATTCATGTCTATAGCATATGATAAAGAACTGTGATTTTAAATCTGTGACTATACAATGTCATGTATTTCTTTAGTAATATTTGATTGCAATGTTTGAAAATTCAAAGTAGAATAGAAATAAATTGTTTATGATATTTTCTGCAAAGCATTGTATAACTTGCCTGCAAGACTTAGTGTCATAGATATTAATAGCTGAGTTATATTATGATGTCAAACAATGAATATTAGTGACATTGTAAAATGCTGTTTAGACGCCTTTCAATGGTGTCATTTGAACTCTAACAATTTTTTGTTTTTTAATTGTATTGTACATAATTTTGAATTGTCGTCAACGGCCTTTAATGTCATTTGATGACGGTAAACTTTGGAATAAAATTTTAAAAAAACTTTGTTTTCGTACGAAGGTCAAATGAAATAAATAGTCTACTTGATGTAATCCGTTGAAGAGCTAAAAGCTGAATGTGTTTTATGTCCTGCAGTAGCATGTCATTGTGAATACACATCGAATCCAATGATCGAATGATTTACTCTTTGTTTCAAATTTCTGTAGTCTTGCATTACTGACACGTCATGCTTCTAAGTGCGAGATCATAGATTGTAATTGTAATTGTAAATTTATATAGCACCACTTTGATGCAGACTCATCAAAGGCGCTCCCGACCTAACACAGAGAAACCACAATCAAACAGAATGGTCTTCAAGCGTTTGCGGAAATGAGACAATGAGAGGCCGATGAGTTTCTGTCGCCTCTGATTGGTGTGCACGGCGAAAGGCGTTATATAAATTGATAGATACAATACAATGTAGGTGGTTAGACAACTTATTCCCGGAGGATGTGCCGACCACAGCATGACGCCAATAAATCATGTGAATGCGTAATTATACGTTTAGCTTTAATGCACAGCTGGCAGATTGGGTCTACGAATGCAAGAGTGCCAAGGGCCTACGACGGCCTTCAATTGAAACAGCCCTGAACGGGGCTAATCGTCTGAGTTTCGGAGGATTACCAACATACAGTGATATAAACACAGCGCATCTGTGCTTTAAGAAATCTACTACTCTGAGTAGAGATCTTGAAGGGCGCTCTATAAATTCCGATTGATTGATCGATCGATCGATTGATTGATTGATTGATTGATTGATTGCCTCTGAGCATTTGCGTTTTATTATTACCGCGCAATCAAAAATCTATTCGTCTTCACCCAAATTACTTAAGAAAAAAATTTACAATCCAAGGCACCAAAAGCATTTCAGATACAAAATTTTGAAATATCTCACTTGATCAGGAAAATTTAGTTTTGTGTTCAGATTTTGTTTGCAGGTTTATGAATAGGAAACAATTAAGTGAAAGTCAAAATTACAAGGAACTTTTGGAGATAGAATGGAGTGATGATGAATGGATCAGGCCTTGTTCTTCACAGCCAGAGGTTGTCTATCAGCCCAAATATGAATGATTTAAAGTTATCTGCTTCACTTTACCACTAAACCACCCTCCTTCGTCAGAGCGCCTGCGCCAAAACAGTGAAGACTGGTGACTGATGTGCACCATAGCGGCGGGCAACACTCCAAGGCCTCTATAGTTGGTTTGGAACCTTAGCCCTCTTTTTCTATTATATTCTATTTACAGACTAATAAAGAGCCTCTTACTGTCTCGCAGTACAGCCTAATCAGAGGCGCTCCCAGAGCGAAGAACCCCTCGAAAAAAGAAGTCTTAAGAGAACGGGCAGAAATAGTAGTGCCCCAGATAAGATCTCAGCACGAGTTATAGCAGGAAGGTCATTCCATAGCAAAGGGCCAACAGAGGCAGAGTTACGATGCTGTGTTGTAGCAGTCCGAGACCGAGGTACTAGAAGGTCATGACGACGGTCTAAAGAGCGGAGAGGACGTCCAGAGATAGCTGCGATAGATCACATAGGTAGTTTCTGTTTTGTTTTCTCTTCATCCACCTCTTCAGCAAACCCTGGACCTGTCACTGATTGAGGCACGTCAATCACTACCAAATACCAGTAGGCTACAATGCTGGTGGCACATGGTCGTGTGTCCACGCAAACGTATCTGTGGTTAAGCCTACTTATAACTGTTTTTGTTTTGTATTAGACCTAGACATGTTGGAGCTGTGCTTCTCGCACTCTGCAATAATTCAATAAGATGCGTGCTTAGAAGTCGGCTGCAGTGCATACCTCAAGCTAGCAATCACAATCATAATCGCAATAAAGATGTCATTAAACAAAACCTCTCTCTTATTAATGTGTCCTAAACCATTTAAATTAGGTGCCTCGAATATAGGGCCTACTTCCAAACAGCAACAAAGATGAACAACTAAAAGCAATTATATGGTCTGGAATGAAACGCCGTGCAAGCTGGCGCCTCGGTTTTTATGCCCCATAGGGCATCCAGACGTGGCAAAACAACCCTGGCCCACAGAACCCACCCACCCACCATCAGCGAAGATGACAGCTGCCCTCGATAGCTGGCGTGACATGCGTTGTAGTAGCATTAGTGTCAAAGTTGGTCGAGAAGAATGTGCTTATCAAACCAGGCCTCGATTTCCGAGTCTTTCTCTGTCCTTCTCTGTCTGTCTGTCTCTGTCTGTCTCTCTGTGTCTGTGTCTGTCTCTATCTGTATGTCTTTCTCTAGCTGTGGTCGCGATGCAAGAAGTCGTCTAGCCCGGCGCCGTTTAGGGGCGAAATTTCGAGTCATTTCCCGATGAATGTAACTGTTTGGTTACGACAACAGATTCCAATCATTTGTGGTAATGAAAAGAGTACCACGGTGCAACGAGGACGCGAACTCAGACACAGACCTTCACAGACACAGAACCAATGGGAGTAACATGGTTCCAAGCTCCATCTCGTTAACCTCCTTCAATGGTGAGACTGTGAACGGCTTTCAGAAGATCTACCAAGGCGTAGAAGTCAATAACGATGACGCATGCAGTGAAGTAACCTTTGACCTGGCATTTACCCCTTTCCAGAATTCTTGTAGTGTCATAGTGACGTCAGAGTGACGATTCAGACAGGTGTCCAGTGCTTGATTGAGATTGATCATGGGTGAGTGATTGAGCGAGTTGATGATCATATCTTTGTTTTCTGACTAGTTCAGTTTGTATTGGACTGGGCCGAAATGTTTGATAACGTTAAACGACGCCGTCATCAATAGAAATTGGGGTCTGTGCATCCATCTGTGTCTAATGGTTTATGGAAGTCCGAAGTGCAGTCATGTACACAGAATCTTTGGACTGTGATTTCTGACCATGGATGATGTAATGATGTAATGTTGTTTTTGTTGATTTGAACTGCACAGTGTTCCTGGCACCGTTGTTTTGTCTGTGAGGATCTGGGTCTGAGATCACGTCCTCGTTGCTCCGTGGTACTCCTTTCATTACCACAAATCATCGGAATCTGTTGCCGTAACCAAACAGTTACATTCATTCGGAAATGACTCGGAATTTCGCCCCAGGACGGCGCCAGACTGGACGACTTCTTGCATCGCGACCACAGCGAGAGAGAGACAGAGACAGAGAGACACAGAAACACAGGGAGAGATCGAGAGAGAAAGAGAGACAGACAGAGACACAGAGGCACAGAGAGAGATAGAGAGAGAAAGAGAGAAGAGACACAGCCAGAGAGACACAGACAGAGAGTGAGACAGATATAGAGAGAAGAGACAGAGAGACAGAGAGAGAGAAAGAGAGAGAGATAGAGAGATACAAAGACAGAGAAAGAGAGAGAGAGAGAGAGAGAGAGAGAGAGAGAGAGAGAGAGAGAGAGAGAGAGAGAGAGAGAGAGAGAGAGAGAGAGAGAGAGAGAGAGAGAGAGAGAGAGAGAGAGAGAGAGAGAGAGAGAGAGATAGAGTACGAGAGAGAGAGAGAGAGAGAGAGACACAGAGACAAAGAGAGACAGAGTGACAGAGTCGGAAATCGACGCCTGGTTTGAAAAGCGTTGTTGTCGACCAACTTCAACATTAATGCTGTTATAACGCATGTCACGACCGCTGCTATCCAGGGCAACTGTTTTTGTTTTTGTTGTTGTTGATGATAATTATGATGATGATGGATGACTAATGTGACTTGCATCTAAATTTTTCCTTATTATATATATAGGCCTATGTTTCTATTTACTACGCATTGCAAAAACTTAATCATCGCTTAACTTCCGAATTTGGATCGCTATCATAATAAAATTTTTATAAAATGCTGTTTCATGGGCTAATTATCAGTATTATGCCGTACATTTCCCTCTACCTTCATACACTGACTATACTTATGGGCACGTGTATTTTTATTGTCAGTTTACTGGCCTATGACCTGAAAACATCGCAGATCTGGTCGCAGGTCATTAAGGTCATATAATATTGGTATTTATTCAACTTGTTCGCGAAAAGAGATGGTCTTATAATCTAGAAGAGTGGGTTAGTCTATCCTTCAGGTAAACCTAGTTGAATTCCTCTACTTCATGTTTGGATCTGATCTTGAATACTCCAATCCAATGATACCTTATGGTTCTTTATGATTCCTTATGATTCCTTTTCATTCCTTTTTCATTCCTTATGAATTCTTGAGATTCCTTATGATTCCTCTCGTGCCATTAGTGCAACCGCGAATGATATAAAGTTGCTGTCAGTCCATATAGCTTAAAAAGTCTAAGAACCACTGATTTAGAGCACATTCGGATTCGTTGAGGCGTGCCTTTGAGAGCCATATGAAAGGTAATGGGCCTGCATTGCTCTACAGACAGGTACAATGTACATGCATACATGCCTGCTGCATGCATACATAAATGCATACACATGAATGCCAATCCACAACACTGTTTAAGGCAAGTACTTCTACTGCATTTACCAGCTGTTTAAAATAAATACTTTGACGGATGTTTTAAGATAAAAATGTGGCTGTGATGCAAAAAGAATTTATTTTAAATTTACGAAGAAAGGAGAGCAAATGAGAACAAACTGTTGGCTACATGTTCTGGTAATTGCAAACGTTTACAATAGCGACCGTATGGCCTGGTCATTACTTATCTTTCAGTGAATTTATCGGGTGAGAGCCTTCACCACTGTTCCCGTTTGAATGGAGGTTACATCATTATTAAGTCCTCGTGTACGGACCGTGCTAACCCAAGAGAGAGAGACACACAGAGACAAAGAGAGACAGAGTGACAGAGTCGGAAATCATATCTCTTATATAAGCCAAGGTTCTGTTTTAGAGTTCTCGGAACTATTGTTTGACCATCAAATTTTCACAAGAAATAATACGCGATTTTTATTAAATGGGTGTATTGAATATTTCTACCTGGAGCTTGTGCTGTTGCTTCTGTCTCTCTCTGTCTCTCTCTGTCTCTCTCTGTCTCTTTCTGTCTCTGTCTCTGTCTGTCTGTCTGTCTCTCTCTGTCTCTCCTTCGCTGTCTCTGTCTCTGTCTGTCTGAGACAGCGAAGGAGTCTGTCTGTCTGTCTGTCTCTCTCTCTCTCTCTCTTTCTAGTTGTCCTTTTAGCTCGGCTGAAATGTGAAAGGACAGAAGAGTATCGAGACAGTTACACAGAAGCTGAGGGATACTGAAAGGCACATAGACAAACATATCGAGTTCGAAGCACAGACATAATATTGCCAGTATCCACTCACATTGGTTTATTGGTTGCAAGAGCTTTAAGTGATGATTACAACTATATAGGAGATATCGATGTTTATAGTTATGCATAATTGATTTCCTAGCGAATTGTGTTCGGTACAGGGCTGTTACAGGCTTGGTTCTTTGGGGGTTTTTTGTTTAAAAAAAAATCAAAACACCAAAAAATCGAAAATTTTTGTTTTTTTGGTTTTTTACAAATTTCAAAATTATAAATGCCAAAAGTGACGTCTCTTCAACTCTCTTGGCAATTGTTGTATGGTCTTTGTCAACCTCGTTTTATGACATTCTACGGTTCTACTGTTCTAGGGGTCGTCCATTAATTATGTCAACAAAATAGGGGAGGGGTTTGGAAAAGTTTGACAGTTGTTGACAAGGGGAGGGGGTTCGGTACAATTTGACGTCAACAAATTTTTTTTCCAATGAATCAACACAGACCCTTCAAAATGGTAGCGAAAACATTAAGTAATGCTAAAATGTATAAAGTGCTTAATGCTTAATACTCATATATTTTGAAATTTGAGATTGCATTTTTTAGTGTAATTTATTTTAAAAAATGATTCTACATATATTGAGCCATTGTGTTTCTTTTTTGTAGGGGGAAGGCGGTTTCTGGGATTGTTGACATATATGCTTAATTTTTAGGGGGTCCGTCAATGTTTGACAGTTGTTGACAAGGGGAGGGGGTCAAAAACTGCCAAAATTTTGTTGACATAATTAATGGAGTTAATTTCGTTTACATGCATCTGATTAATTTGAACGGTATTATGCAATTTTTTTTTAGTTTTATGATCCGAAATAGGAAAATCTCAAAAGCAAAAAAAACCAAAAAAAACAAAAAAACAAAAAAAATCAAAAAAACCAAAAAAATCCAACTTTTCATGTTGAAAAAGTTTGGTTTTTTGCACCTCTGATTCGGTAGGATATTGCCTCTGACTCCGCGTATAGAGCAACTGATTTGCTAGGTAGCCGTGCCAGTGCGCCCTTGCGAGTTACCTAAATGGCGCTATAGACCTACACGTGCACTGATATATTCATAGATAAACACTCACAATTGAAGGCTTTGTCTGGTTTCACGACCTTCTCTAAGCTAACCCTGAATCAAATGAAGCAACATTCGTCAAACGCTTTTGAAATACCTGCACCAAGGTTAAGTGTTTAATTTAAAGTTTCTCTGTCTCAGCGATACAGTCCATATAAAACACATTTGAATGGGGCTATTGAGCAAGAAGACCTTCCAAGGGTGTGACTTTAAAATGCTAGCTATGCATTGTGAAAGAAAAGAGAAGATATATTACGAAAGGAGAACCTAGAGAATTTCAAATGAAAGCGCCATTCGTCAAACATTTTTGGAATATCTGAACCAAAGTCTACGTATTTAATTTATAGTTTCTCTGTCTCAACGATACAGTCCATATAAAAAGTAATATAGTAGAGCTATTTATTGTGGAAGAAAAAGAAAAGATATAATGCGAAAGAAAAAACCAATAGACCAATGTCAGTGCATATGGACAATATAATGTCTGTGCTTCGACCTCCATCTGTCTATTAATTTTATGTGCCTTTCAGTCTCTGTCAGTGTCTATGTCTCTGTCAGTGTCTATGTCTCTGTCAGTGTCTGTGTCTCTGTCAGTGTCTATGTCTCTGTCAGTGTCTATGTCTCTGTCTCTGTCAGTATCTATGTCTATGTCTCTGTCAGTGTCTGTGTCTCTGTCAGTGTCTATGTCTCTGTCAGTGTCTATGTCTATGTCTCTGTCTGTCAGTGTCTGTGTCTCTGTCAGTGTCTATGTCTCTGTCAGTGTCTATGTCTCTGTCAGTGTCTATGTCTGTCAGTGTCTATGTCTATGTCTCTGTCAGTGTCTGTGTCTCTGTCAGTGTCTATGTCTCTGTCAGTGTCTATGTCTCTGTCAGTGTCTATGTGTCTGTCAGTGTCGTATGTCTGTCTGTCAGTGTCTATGTCTCTGTCATGTCTCTCTGTCAGTGTCTATGTCTCTGTCAGTGTCTATGTCTCTGTCAGTGTCTATGTCTCAGTGTCTGTGTCTCTGTCTATGTCTCTGTCAGTGTCTATGTCTGTCAGTATCTATGTCTCTGTCTCTGTCAGTGTCTGTGTCTCTATCAGTGTCTATGTGTCTGTCTGTCGATGTCTCTGTCAGTGTCTGTCTCCGTCAGTGTCTATGTATGTCTATGTCTCTGTCTCTGTCAGTGTCTCTGTCTCTGTCAGTGTCTGTGTCTCTGTCAGTGTCTCTGTCTCTGTCAGTGTCTGTCTCTGTCAGTATCTGTCTCTGTCAGTATCTATGTCTCTGTCAGTGTCTGTCTCTGTCAGTATCTATGTCTCCGTCAGTGTCTGTCTCTGTCAGTATCTATGTCTCTGTCTCTGTCAGTATCTATGTCTCTGTCAGTGTCTGTCTCTGTCAGTATCTATGTCTCCTTCAGTGTCTATGTCTCCGTCAGTGTCTATGTCTCCGTCAGTGTCTGTCTCTGTCAGTATCTATGTCTCTGTCTCTGTCAGTGTCTATGTCTCTGTCAGTGTCTATGTCTCCTTCAGTGTCTCGATACGCAAAGAGAAGCGAAGAAAGAGACACTAAAAATATAGTGGTAGGTTGAGAAATGGAGAAGCACTCAGAGATATTCAGGGAGATACAAACACAGAAAAGACACAGAATATAATGCCGACAAATAGAAACACTCAGAGTGACAGTGATCGAGGCAGACGGACATACAAAAAGACACAGCAAGAGAGAGACAGAAACAGAAACAGAGAGAGAGAGAGAGAGAGAGAGAGAGAGATAGATAGAGAGAGAGAGAGAGAGAGAGAGAGAGAGAGAGAGAGAGAGAGAGAGAGAGAGAGAGAGAGAGAAGAGACAGACAGACAGACAGAGAGCGCGAGAGAGCGAGAGAGAGAGAGAGAGAGACAGAGAGAGACAGAGAGAGAGACAGACAGACAGACAGACACAGACAGAGAGAGTCGGAAATTGAGTCCTGGTTTGACAAGCACAGAATACGGACGAGCAGAGACCCACAGAAGAAGACATACAGCAAGACTCAGGATAAGAACCAGCAACATAAAAATGCAGAAAAACAGTCACACAATGATAGAACCAGAGTGAGAGGTAGGCTACACAGAAACATACGCAGAGAGATACAGTAGAGGTAGAAAGTGAGACAGCCAGGATCGTTGTATCACGGTTCAAATACCGCCTTTGAGAGGCTCTTTAATAGGCGAGAGAAATAATTGAAATGTTTGAATACAGTTATAATGATTGTTGATGTCGGTGTGTGTGCGCGTGCGCATCATTCCGTGGTCGCCTATGCGTAACCTGCTGTCATATCTTTGCGTCTCTTCAATCCCAGCTGAACCCCTAGGCGCAGAATGACAATGTGCCCGTGAACAGTTACTACTACCCTCAGAAAATGCACTTTTATTAACAACACAGAATTCACCGATCAGGTTTTTCTTCATTCTGTCGGGGTTTTTTTTCTTCAAGTGTGGAGCGGTTCAATGTTCGAGTTTTATGAGAGAGATTCGTAAACAACATTGACATTGACGGTTCAACGCATTCAGTCGATCTTCTAGAGCTTAACCTGCACCATAGAAGCAATAGCTATAGTCAGTCATCTAAACAGTTTATAAAGCGCTTTATCGGTACCTTACACAGGTGCTAGGTCTATTATAGGCCCTATACCAACTCTAGCCTAAATGTTGCTGGCAAACATTTAGTATCGTGGTGCATGTATTTTCGGGCGTGGGACGGTATTTTTGCTATGCTCCGCGGAAGGTACGATGTTTTCTAAAGACGACACAAACCCTAACCCTGACCCTAACCGACCCTCACGACGCGTAACCTGACCCTAACCGACTCTCACGACGCCTAAAATTACGGGAGAAAAATACATGCACCACGATACTAAATGCTTGCCAATTCAGCTTACGTTTGAGCCAGATCGAACATAGAAACGCCGATGAGAAGTATCGAGTCCCTTCCTCAGACACGATGACGATTTCCTTGCCACTGATAACATTTTTCACCGATATTAATAATAAATACTCGAATTAAATTGCTCTGCTCTTACTCTAACGCCGGTCTACACGTGAATGCCATACATTAGGCATGACCGGTGAATTAGAGGTCAGAGGCTCTGCGCATGCGCCAACGACCTCTTAGTGGGTTCATCAGTAATCTATGTTCTAGATCTAAGAATGTTCTAGATGAGAACATACTAAAACGAGTAAGTTACTGATAATGAATTGAATTGAACTGAATTTGTTTATTGCACAGAACAGGTTTTAGGTTACAATCATGAAAGAGTAAGCCTAATAGCTTATAGTATACGCTTGACCTCTCTTTTTACTTACTTACTTGCTTATTGATCATTATTCATAATAATTATGACGTTAGACATGGTGAGAGCAAAAATTGGGTCAAACTATGCGAATTCAATGTGCTGCACATCTTGTTGGAATATCAAAAACATTAGTCAGGAAGGCGCATGCAAAAGAATCCGAGCATTATTATACTTTGCGAAAAGTAGCTATATGCTTCCATTAATTAGGGAGCTATATTGGTCGAACTAGTCTTAATGAAATAATTAACGGCTCTATAGAGTCTATACAGCCTTCTATAAGGATCGTTCCATATCACCTCTGCTGTATATAGCTGAGCAACCGTAATTCACGGGATGAAACTCAGCAGTGTCAGCACCACTTTATGACTGTATAGGCCTATTCCATTAGGATCGCCTGTAGTCTTCAGAGTCCCAGAGGATTGATGAGTCGAGTTAGATCGGTCGTGTAAATGTTACACATGAGCGATCCAAGTAGCCTACTGAGGAACACCGAATGGAGATGACCACGGTGTCCAATAATTGCCGTGCCCTGCGTGCAGTAGGCATCGTCTACTGCATCGTCTACTACATGCCTACTGCACCGCGTGCAGTAGGCCTGCATCGTCATTAAAATAAACAATGGAAGAAAACTAAACAAAATTAGGGCTAGATGCAGTGGAGGCGCCAGGATTTCAGGTTTGGGAGCTAGAGCTCCAAGTCCTTCCCTTTTGTCCCCTCCTCCCTGTGATTTTCAGTGATTTCCTACTTTGGGGGGCTGAGCAGCAGTTAGGTGGGATAAGCCCACCCTATCCTCTGGCGCCGCCACTGGCTAGATGCCGTTGACTGAATGACTGTTTAAACTTTAAAGGGTGCCTTTCTGTTAAAAAGTTTGGGAACCACTTCTGTAAGTTGCTACTACTGACGACGCTATTATTGTCGTAATTCCAATAACAAACTGCAATGAATTTGTTTTGCAAACGAGACGCGATACTTTGTGACCGTCAGAGGCGCTGCGGTGCATAAACGCTGCAACACGACGACCATTTTTTAAATATGGACTTTTCAGTCCACTGTAGTATTTGTCCTTGGTTAGAGACTGAATTGAGTCGTTAAAGTAATAATGCCTCTAATTATGAATTTTCTTAAGATAAATTACCAAAAATTATTTTCCTTGCGCGTTTGAATATCGTGATGGAAGACGCGCCAAACAGAGGAATAAAAATGACGGAGATGTGTTGTTTTGAGAGTGTGAGTTCATTGGTCAATATAACCAGCTCTCAGTGGTAAAGTAAGTAAGTAAGTTGTGCCGACGTTGTAAGGCAGTGCTTCCAAAACTTTTGTCCATTGGAACCCACTTGAAATGACTTGCTCATGACGAGATCCAATCAGTAGAAGACTAGGTGGTCATTAAATCTAGCATAGAATACCGAATTGAATCTAGTTGGATTCATGACACTGTATATTCTGTATAATCCAGCCATGACGTTATGATTATGGAATTGCTAGAATCCTATGAGCTGTGGATTCTCATAAAACTGCTTTTGCCATATGAACTGGAGAAGGAAGAATTTAACCAAGCCATGGCGTGTGGTTTCTTAGTTTGTGGACTGGCAGAATTACTATGAATGATGCTGTCAGATAAGTAGTCTTCTTTTTAAAACTGTTGAAGAAGCTTAAATAAACCTAGTTAATATAATTTTAAATAATATTGACAGACGGTTATTGAAGAATTTATAATAAGTCTGCTTATTGTAAGACTCTGTGGCTAAAGTTTTATAATAAACGAATGAAGCATCACTAGCATGGAGTGCCTTTCCCTCCTCATTATTGTTTTGCTCTGTTAACATTTCAGAAAAAGTTAAACTAAAGCTGCATACAAAATGACTGAGAAAACTACAGTTGAAGGTCCTGTTTACCTCGAGGGCGAGAGCATGATCTACACAATTTCAGCTTTGGGTGCACAAGATGCTAATCCGGCACAGACTATTTATGTCACATATCCATCAGGTGCGAGATTGATGCCCGAAGTGGATATGTTCAGCGGGCAGTACGTCCTGCATTCGGACGAATCAGATGTCTTGACGTCAATATTTTGTGGTGACGCTGAATTAGGGCACCGAGATATTTCGATCACTAATAATAGTTCCTTGCTTGGAGAGAGCCTTGGCTCCGTCCAGACGATTTGTGCATTTGATGAAGGAAACGTTAGTGAAAAGCAGCCAAGTAAGTCGTCTTCTGGTACCCCGCTGGTGACTTCTGGTTCTCCACTTGCTAGTGGATGCTACACTGCAGGTAATGAGAAAGCAGATGGCTGTTCGGGCCGCAGTTCCATAGATCTGACGTCTTCACATTCAGGAGAAAAGGTCACTACAGATGCTAAAGGAAAGTCATTGGTGAGTATTCTTCATTCTTCTACAGCATGTTCTAGCATAGGCGTAGCTACATTGAGGCACGAGGAGGCAATTGCCTCCTCTTGCTTGTTTTATATACTGGAACTTCGATTGACCAATGATCCAAATGACCAGGATTTTGCATTATGGTGTGTGAAGTTGCCTCCTCTTGAATTTAAGTCCGGCTACGTGCCTGTGTTCTAGCATGTGATTAATTAATTGCTACACTTATAATCATTTCAATTGTGAAATGTAGCTAGTAATGAAGAGACAGTTGGTACTGCTATGCAAGTCTTGATGTGATTGTGAAGGACTTGCTGAGCATGCTTATGCAGTAATCGTCTTAGATGAAGCTTGAATCTGTATTCTCTATTTTACATAATTTGATAAAAGTAAAAGAACATGTGTATATGGAAATTCATTTAAAGTAAGTGCTGGATGACAGTGGATGTGTTGTGAACATCTTTCAGCTGAAGTGAAAATCTGACCATAGCAATCTGACCATAGCAATCCTACCACAGTTCACATTTTGGAAAGAGGTCCTGTTGTTTGAAGTTGAAAAATCCTTCATCTCAGCACCAAGCAATTAGTTTCTAGAGAAATGTTTAAGCACATCTGTTGTCTTTGCCATTCACTTGAGTTTAGCTTTGCAGGGTCTGCCATGACAACATAACTTTGAATTTTTCATGCAGCTGTCAACCAAATTTTGAAGGCCAAGTCTTGTCAGATCTTTCAAGTTAAGTAATTCCAAGACAACAGGAAGAAATTGGACAACATTTAAATTGCCAATTTTACATGTTGCTGCAGAATCTAAACTTTGTAAGTTGGGCTTCCTCTAGAGCTACGTCTCCTACCTAGGAACTCTTCACCTGCATTTTATTCCTCTCTGAAAGCTATTCTCTTCAGCCGTGGTTGGGCCAGGAGTGCCTCTGAGTAGATATTTTGAAGGACTGAAGGGGTGTGGTATCAAGCTTTCTTTCTTGATTGATTAATTGATTAACTGATTGCTAAAATGCAGGAGCTCATCATCCACCCCGTGGAAGATGTTTTCTTGTGTTTGAAGTGAAGTGAATTATCTGTGATCTGCCTGTTTTTCTCTTCAGATGTTTTCTGCCATCCAGGCAACTCTGTCACCAGAATTTCTTGCTGCAGCCGATGACAGTTTGCGGGAGACTCTGCAGACAGCTGCAAGTGAATGTAGTCTTGAGATGGTGCACAGTCCAGAGACGAATCTCTGCTACGTACTGGGCTGGAATTTAGTCGACTTTATTCAATTAGAAAAAGTCGTTGCATGTGTTCTTGACTTGGCTGAAGCAGTTTCAGCAAAGGTCTCCTCAAAATCTACAAACACCGAAAACATGACGAGACCAGAGACTTGTGATAAGGAAACATCTTGCCGTCTACTCCAGCCGCAATTTAGTCGAGCGGGTCGAGAGATTCGTTGTAAAGATTACCATTGTTACGATGACAGTTTTGATATTGCAAGCATACGAGCAACGCCTCCAAGCAAAAGTCTGACTGCAAAAGAAAATGTGGAAATAACGGGGAAGAAGAAAAGGGGTCGGCCACCAAAGGCTTTACTGAAAATCGATGCCAATCCTGTTCTTCTTGACGACGTCGTATCACCTGGGAATAAGAGGTTGCACACTGAAAAAGAGATGGACGTATTAGAGCACAATTTAGCTGTGACTACAGGAACAAGTATGAATAGTAATAATTTTATCTGCTCAAAGGCTGATGAATCATGTGAACAGTCACTAGTGTTGCCTGTTACTCAGAATGGTGACGAAACAACAGTCACGAAACAAGAGAGTGTCACAGATGAAGAACTAGTTACCTCTGATATAGTCAAATTGGATGAGAGTGATTATGGTAGGTATGGAGTTCACTTAAACAGATGTTTATTAACTCATCTGCTTGTAAAATTATTCAGTGAGTTTGTTTACCTTAGTACTGAATACAAAAGCTGGTATTATTTTGACTAAAGAATTTAATGATAAAACGTTGGAATGTTAGTTTTGGCTGGTTTAAGATATGCTCTAATTTCAGTCTTATTTTGTTATTGCATTCTGTAACAAGTGTGAAAATAGGGTTCTTTTGTATGCCAGGGATTGTTGCCCTATATGTTTAAGATTGAAGTAATGATATAATGATAGTTTCTGACTATAAAGATACGAGACCAAATTTTTATGACCGCGTGGTCCAAGACCGAATTTCAAGATATGCTCAAGACCATAAACGCAATCCTCAGTTGTAGGGTTACATTTCCCATTATTCAGATCAGATGTTTATTATATTTATGGTTATGGTTTTTATCCTCAAGTCTTCGAGGTCTCACGAAGGGCACACTATACACTCTCAGTAGGTGTTGCGGAATACAAAAGACTTTGCCAGTACAGAAAAATTCCCCACCAAATACCTGATCTGCATCGTTTACCCGGCTACTGATTTTGCCTATTGCATCAGTGTAAGCTTAACTAGTCACTAGAGCACCAGAGGTCATGGTTAACTGTGCCTCAACGTATAAGAAGTGAACAACGCACTCCTCTCTCGCTAAGGCTATAGGCGGATCGTCGCATGAATTCGTATCTCAGAGTGAATAACCGAAAATATCGACAACATAAATTTTAACAACTCTAGTTCCCACCAATGGCCAAACCAAAGGCGCAAGACCAAGACCAAAGGTGAATGACCGAGACCAGACGCACCATAAAGACCTAAGACCATAAACTTAATGAAAAGCTTGGTAACATACTTTTGTACAAGCCATACTTTGCTGTAAAAATACAAACTTGTTGTAAAAGCCATTGGCCTAAAGTTGTTTAAAATAGTTGATCCCTATTATTTAGACATATTCCCATTCCCTCTCTTCGTTCCATTAGATGTTTATTATTATTATTATTACAAAAACTTCTAACGTGTGCAACGTCACACTAAAAGTACAGATCTGTTCTGGAAATCAGGTGGACGTGGCTAACTTTTGGTGTAATCAAAGTCAGATTTTTCAGTGGCTATGAGTTTAAATTTATTGCTAAAATCCTTTTGCATTTTTCTGTTTTAGATTCAAAAGAAAAGACTGTGATATCGAAACAGTCGTCCTTAGCCTCCAAGGACTACGAAAGTCGTGCTCCATTCAAGCACTGTCCTCTCTGTTCATTCCGTACAAAACGCGAAAGTCACCTGCAGAAACACATCCAGCTGCATGACCGCAACGTTCCCCTCCTGCACTGTACCCAATGCTCGTTCTCCACAACGCGCCAGAACCACCTGACACGCCACGAAATGCAGCACAAGTCAACCGTCTACCATTGCGACCACGCTGGCTGCAAGTATCGGACAGACAACCGCCGGCTGTTAAGGCGACACGCAACCCTGCGTCACTGCACGACAAACCGCATTTCTGAACGCCAGTCTTCGATGCGACCCGCTCTCGAATGCCCCATGATGAATTGCACTTACAAGACCCATCGAACACATCTTATCCGGCGGCATCTAGCACGGCATACAGCAGTCGATGCTGAAGGTGTCTTAGTGGAACAATACTCGTGTAGCGCTTGCCCGTACGAGACTAAGAAGCGGGAACACTATCTGCGGCATTTCAATGTTGTTCATTCGGATGTACGACCCTATCTGTGTGATAACTGTGGACAGAGCTTCAAGCGTAAGGACTCTCTTGCTCAGCACAGCATTGTTCACTTGGAGAAGAGCAGTCGTATATATCAGTTTGAATGTCAGACGTGCCACACCAAGTTTCGGTCGCAGGTATGTGTTGTGAATTTAGTTTTGCTATTAATGTGATATATCACCATCACCTTGGTAATAATAACCATATCCCTTTTCGAACTTGCTTACCCATCATGTTTGCTTCATATCGGTTTGACCTCTACTCCAGTGGAACCACATAAATACATGTACAGTAACTTATGCTTTGGGGTTCTTCTCGGCCTCTCCTCAGCAAATGCTTGACCATTTTGTTCGATCGTGGTTTCATTGTGTTGGGTCGGGAGCGCCTCTGATGAGTCTCTTGAAGTGGCGCTTTATATAAATGTGAAATTACAATTACAATTTGGGTTTGACTTTAAAATGACCCTTGTCACTTGATGTCTTTGTTTGTCAGGGTTGTTCCCATAGCAGAATGCATAGGATACATTAAAGCCCCGAGTTGACAACAGACTACACAGGACGTGGATACCAGAAACCACTCAGAATATCAGACCTATAGATGTAATGTGGAATGTAACTGTGTAGCTCCTAGCTTCTGCTGTTGTGAGTTGATAGTATCTGATCAAGGTTATTCTGATGAAGTGCAAGGATTCTGATGAGTTTTTGGTGAAGGTCCTTAATATTCATTTTCAATGTACAGCAATTTGGATCTCTTCACCTGCATCGTGTTGGTGGATTACTTAATTTGGTGATACAGTACGTGAAATTCAGGCCAATAGAAATTGAATGCTGGTTTTGAATAAAAACATACCCTGCAATAGGAATAAAAATAACTAAACACCATTTTTAAATGGAAACTTACCCTCCTGTGAAAATAAAATTATTAGCAAGTGACTGATAGTGTCAATTTTATTTCATATTTTTCATTCCTATTTTTAACTTAATGGAAAATTCAGATAAAAAAATGGGAATAGAATTTACCAGATTTTTGTTCTACTTCTGCTACTTTTTTCAGTCCTGGAATTATTTTGTACCTTTTAGTTCTAGTTAACCAACGGGATAATAATAGTCATCTGCATTGTTGTTCAGGGTCACCTGCAGGATCATCAGGCGAAACATACCAGTGACCGGTCATATCTTTGTGAAATCTGTGGCTCGTCATTCAAGACGAAAGCAGTGCAGAGGAAGCACATCCTTTCCATCCACAGCAACCCACGTTCGTTCACTTGTACCATCTGCTCCAAAGGCTTCAACACACGCTATGCCTTGAAACGACATGCTTCATCACATAACATGAAGATCAGCAGCACAATTGGTACAGAACCTGCAGTGTCGCGGCAAACAATATCGCTGGGAAACGTTTCTGGCGCTGTCGAAGTAGCAGTCATAACGGGATTACAGTCGATCGACCCGCTTCAGGATGGACTTGTGAGCATCCGGCCACAACTGGTTTCAGTGGACCAGAACACTGGGCACGTCCAGGCTCAGGTCGTTGTTAGGGCACCCCAGATTTTTGCTCTGAATCCAAACTGTGATCAGGAAAGTCAGTCACATTTCCTTCAACAGACATTCTGATACAAGTGATCTAGGCGAGTTTAACCTCCAAATCTTGCTTTACTAAAACATTTGTTTTTAATGTGCTATATTTTTGTTTTTTACCATGAAATTTGTGAAAACCTTGCATCTGTTTGTTTGAAGTTTCTAAGATGACAAGCACAAGTAATTAGCCAAGAATATTGTTGCACAGTTACTAATAATAATAATAATCAGGAAAGTCAGTCACATTTCCTTCAACAGACATTCTGATATAAATGATCTAGGCGAGTTTAACCTCCAAATCTTGCTTTACTAAAACATTTGTTTTTAATGTGCTATATTTTTGTTTTTTACCATGAAATTTTTGAAAACCTTGCATCTGTTTGTTTGAAGTTTCTAAGATGATGAGCACAAGTAATTAGCCAAGAATATTGTTGCACAGTTACTAATAATAATAATAATCAGGAAAGTCAGTCACATTTCCTTCAACAGATATAAATGATCTAGGCGAGTTTAACCTCCAAATCTTGCTTTACTAAAACGTTTTTAATGTGCTATATTTTTGTTTTTTACAAGTAATTAGCCAAGAATATTGTTGCACACACTGTTACTGCCCCACCCTCCCATTGGCAGGCACAGCAAACCAATGGGTTCTTGTCACTCAGTGACTGATTGACAACTGGTTCCAAGACTGATAGTGGCCAAAAGAAGCCTTCACAGCACATAGGTGCACTTGCTGAATGGTAGGCTGAAATAAATTAAGTTCTAAAAAAATGCGAGCTCAGCATTGTGCAGTGTACTTACAAATGTTTGTCTCTAAAATATGTATTACCGTGAGGAATTTAGTAGCGTACATGTACTTGACATTAATAATCATTAACAACGGAACTTATTATGCATGAAAATTTATTTGACCGTCGACTGCTACCAATAAAGTCTAAGAATAGTAATAAAAATAGTAACTGTAGTATTAGTACATCAATTGCACGAGTATCATCGAGTAAATAACATCACTAAGCGACTTTATGCAAGGAAAGGAGCTGCATATATTTCGCACAAGACTACAAATGGCACAATTACAACAAAATGGTAATCATTCACTCTAATTCACAGTTATGGTCACATTCATTGTTTGGCACATCAGCAACAGCTGGATGAAAATTGCAGAGTACCAGACAGGGCTTTGCAGATGTGCCATCTGCTTGCAAACACTTGGATCTAAGGCATATTTTGGTGCTGGAATTTGATCAAACAAGACAGGCTGCAGCAAATAGACAGCCTTTCAAGCTGCATGTTGCTACATTTTGGAAAATGTAAACTTGACAGTCTGTTACAAGAACGCTGTTGTATAATTGGATTGGAGTGCATCAGCTGAACCATCCCCATTCAAGTCACAACAAGAATTAAATAACAGAACATCAGATTAGTCCCAAAAAGAATACAAGACAATGAGATGCCATGTTAATAAATTAGATCATTAATAGAACAATACCACTACCGGTAATACTGAAATATCTGCACAAGTGAAAAATAAACTAGTTTCTTCTGTGTAACAACTTCTAAACTTATTAATACAACACATGCTGCCAAGGCAAGTTCAACACAAAAGAATGGTCCCTGATCTCTTGCTTTGTACCAAAACGGACAGAATTAAGAAACCGTACAGTGCAATATTGCAATCAACTGCTATCTCAATTAGTCCATTTGTTGGAGGTTTTGATACCCATTTAGCTATTGCAGATAACCTCTGTTCAAAACGTTGCCTTATTCTAACAAGGTAATTTCAACTAGAATACAATGTTGGATAAGAATTTGCAGAACCTAGTCCAGATCTTCATTTCATTTGTTCAGTGGTCTAGAGTTAATTAACCATGGATGTAAAGTTGTCCCATTTCTGCCACAGGCACTTCAGTTAAAACTTCCACTTGTAAGTCAAAGTACTTCCTCAAATTTTGGCCCTTAGTAGACTGTCTCATGCTCTTTCAAATCTTGCAGTTACTGCCAACTTTTGACAATGTAAAGTGCATCAAGGAACTTCCCACATTCAGTCCATTACGAAAATGTTTGAAACTCTCGAAGCAGTCAGCACTGAAAGCCAATGCATAAACTTGTAAACATCAGAACTGGTCCAGCAGCCTGAATTGTAGACTTTTTGTAGTATTCTTCAAATAAAAGAAACAACCAAATTAAGAACCATAAAGTTTATCAAAGGAATGCACTTGAAAAATACAAATTAGATTGAAATGTCACGTAAATGCTAATTATTTTAGTAAACACCTGTCACATCAACAATCTTCATCTGACAGCTGTTGAAGTAGGTCAAACTCATATCATTGTGTCCAATGTTGTCAACTAGCATATAAAGCTAAACTATACTCTCAGTATCTTCTGTCAATATATAGCAATGATTGCAGCCATCTAATGGTATGGCACCCATTCAAACAGGCAGCAGTGGTGAAAGATCTCACTCAATCATTTTATTGATCCATAAATGTGCTTAGGATAAAAGATTTTTTGTCCAGCTATTTCAAATTTAAAGTCACATCTTCTTGGTTACTGACCGCTTCTCTAAAGTCAACAGGTTTTTTAAACATCAGCCAGGTAAAATAACGAATTATAACGTTCAGTCGATGTTTTAAAGGGTCTCAAAACAAATACTTTTGACAAGACAGTGATGGCAACAAATGTTATGAGGGCAGATCTGCCATTGATTGGAATAAAAATACACTTAATTTTAATGTAAGAATATTATATTGAAGGAGATACAATTACAGGTAAGCAGAGAAAAAAATTACAAACCATAGTCTTTGCCTATGGTGTCTGGTGCACTGCCAGTGATTCTTACGATCAACGCATGGACTTGGTTTCTTTGATGCAAAATATTCTGTACACAAAACATACACCTCTTACAATAAAATGCACACAACAGAACATGCAGAATAAAATGAAACTTATCATAGAATAACAGATATATGAAATAAACTACAGAAAACAAAATCCTGCAACCAAACTACAGTGGTTTTAAAGACAATTGTACCCTTTCATCAATTCAAATATATGTCACCACACAGTGAAAGAAACTGTAATGTAAATTTTCTTCATAAACAGTTATCAAGGTTTTGCAGTTTGTAAGGATAAAATCAACCACCGTTTCTCATTTTATGATTGCGCTTGACCTGAAAGAATCTTCTGTCTCCGAATCAATTCTCCAAAGACTAAAGAATAGGATGGCAGAAGTGCATAATGAATGAGCCACTGCGATAAACTTATTCATTAGGAAGCTGGCTCAGTGGTACAAAACAGGGCCGTTTTAAGGTCATCGTAGACCCTATTGACTGTGAGACGCCCTTGTAGCAGCATGGCTGTGTTATGGCGCCATATAAATTGTCATTATAATATTAAATGTTTGAAATAACTTTCTAGTCTAAGAAATTTGAACAATGACCTTAAACTAGAAGAAAAGCACATTAACAACTAGATTTGTCAGCTACTTATTCATTAAATCTGACATTTCTTCATGTATAAAATGCCTACATGTATAAAATGCCGGCAAGCATTTAGTATCCGACATTTATCTTTTGGCATGCTGCGCGGAAGGTAATGTCCTAAAGGAGACCCTAACCCACCCTCACGACGTTTAACCTTACCCTAACGGACTCTCAGGACGCCTAAAATTACGGGAGAAAATACACGCACCCCGATACTAAATGCTTGCCAAAATGCCTTGTGTAGGTCATCTAGTGTCCAACATAATATGCAATGCAGTGCTTATTTTTAGATATAAAAACGATTAGCACTAGTCTTGCTGTACAATCTTAACATGTACCCATCTTATTCATCTGCAATCAAGTGAGTTAAATTGCTAATTAAATGTGGGTTGTGTTTATTCCTGGTGATGATCAGAATCCAGCGAGCAGGCTGAGCTAATCACCAAAGATTAACATTTATGCAAAATATACCTGACATTCTTCTGGGTGGCGCTGATACTGTTGTCTTTTGGAGTCTTGTCTTGAGGATCCTTGTTGGTGTTGAACATGACATGATCTTCTTGCAGTAGGACGAGGTTCGAGACTTGCTGTACTTGCACACATCCTTCTTTAATTTCGAGATCTCACGAACGACAGCAGCTTCAACTCTTTTCGTTTTCTGTGGTCGTTCGTCTACCTGCGAAAGCTTCATCACCTTTTTCAGCACCTTCTCGCGCACAGTACGAGACCTTTGGGTACGAGGACATCCCTTTCTTACCGGACTTATCTTTGAAGTCTTACCACGAGGCGAGTCCAGGACTTCATTTCCCACAGCAGTGACTTCGACAACACACTCACCGAACATCATTTGGAATCTTTTCACCTGCTGCTTATAGACGTCAGGGATATGTTCCTCGTCTTCCGCCGAAATAATGGTCCATTCGTGTCGAAGCTTCCGACTCCTCGTGGATCCAGCCATTACAGGGCAGCCAGACCGAAAGTCAAAGTCCCACGCGACTTTGCAGCGCTCTTCCTCTGTTGTTCGCATGGCAATAAGTTCAGACAAATTCCGTATTCCGTTAGGTCGACCGAACAGGCACCTACGAGCAGCGAAAACGGGATTCATCTCGTCGGAGTACTTCATTGCATCAAATCGATATGTTTAACGTAATTTTGCAAAGTTTTTAAATCTTCCGCCACGCGAAGTTTCTCTCGTAATGGACTCCTCAGCAACTTTAAAGCCTAACGGAAATTTAAACCAACAACCAATCAGATACGATGACCCCATCACGTGGTGCAAACATTCACATCTGATTGGATGCGGGTTTAAAATTTAGGTCACGTGACATATTCTGAAACCACTATCACGTGTGGTCTCTGTCACTTTCAGGGCATTTTTTGTCCATCGTCTTCAATCGTAATGTCGCAATTTTCTTAAAGCATCCAGGATATATTATACATTATACAATATACAGGCCCTACAAGTCTAAGAATCCATTGCAAAATGCTGCTGTATAACTTCACTCTAAAACTTTACTGTCTTCATCTCGCTTTTTAAAATCCGATAATGACTCGCAGTAGAAGCCTAGGGCATTTAAATGCGTGTAGGGCCTATGGATAGTTCCTTAGTAGCCTATCGTTATTTTTGGATTTTCCATAGGGGGTCGTCCATTAAGACCTATGTCAACAAAATAGGGGGAGGGGGTTTGGAAAAGTTTGACAGTTGTTGACAGGGGGGAGGGGGTTCGGTTCAAGTTGACGTCAACAAATTTTTTTCTCAATGAATCCCAAAAAGGTAGCGAAAGACTAAAAAAAGGTCATCTAAAAAAATGTCTAAAAAAAGGTAAAAAGGTCATCCAAATCTCTAAAAAAAGGTCATAAAGGTCATTGAGAAAAAATTCACTCTGGCTACGCTGCTGGTAGGGGGGGGGTTCTGGGATTGTTGACATAATTTTTGGGGGTCCGTCAATGTTTGACAGTTGTTGACAAGAAGGGGAGGGGGTCAAAAAAGGCCTAAAATTTGTTGACATAATTAATGGACGACCCCTAGGCCTATTAGTACAATAAGTAGCCTACATGCAGTGCATGATATGTGTGGATGGACAGATCCCTATTATCGTTGTTATCCAAACGCAGTAGGCCTATCCGACGCTTCCCCAAATGCGCTATCCCTATAGTCGTTAGTGGTATCACGAACATCATCACGTCCCCACAATGAGACCGCCGAGAGGAAGAACAAAGGAGCCAAACCACGCGTTTTTATATAGCGACCGTAGTCTCGACCTTCCTCAGTTTTCAATTAATTGATCGGGCGAGACCCTTCACCACTGCTGCCCGTTTGAATGGGCGCCATGCCATTTAAGGTCTCCGTGCACGGACCGTAGACCTACTAGCCCAGCTTTAAATCTCTTAAATAAGCTACCATCGGGGGACGAACAGAAGGTGATAATTAACAGCGGGGCTATCATCAGATATGTCGAGCAGAACGAGTGGTAGGCCTATTTGTGGTTGGCAGAATTAAAAGGCAGGTACACTGTACAATGAAGTTATTAGACGAAAGCTAGGCGACAACTCAGCAGCAACCTTTTCAAAATATTTTAATGAAATTGATGATAGATATTGGTTTAATTTGAAGAATTACCACGAGAGAGTGAGGTCTTATAAACTTATAGTAGAGGGTGAAATACGGCATGTATGTACATTTGTTATAGCGCCCCTTCAAGATTTCTACTCAGAGGCGCTCCCGACTACAGCGCGGACGCTGAATCGGAGTTTCACGCCGAAGCGCATCGGCAATTGCGAGTGAAGGACTTGCCCAGGGTCCCTACGCGGCGGCTTGAGGTGGATTCGAACTCGCAACACTCCATCTGCAAGGCACCGAACATACCCCTACACCACCGCGCCCACGCATGTGCGAAAGAGGTGGGAAAGCTGCCTTAAGTTCATTGATTTTCCAGACAACCCAATCCAATCCATTGATTCATTGTCGTACTGACATTACACTAATAATTATAGCTATTTTCTCTCTGTTTTTCTTCTATGTGAAAAGTTGCGGTCAACTTTCTATTTTCAATAAACGAAATTATATATAGACACTATCTGAATTCAGAAAAGGTAGCGCTGAATATACATGTATTGCTGGAATGATCTTAGCAAACGTTGGTGAGCGGGAGTTTATCCCTCCAAACTCAATTTAATTCATGCACTCGTATCTTTACCATGCACGTGATTTTCTATTTTAGCAGTGCCTGAAGTTGATCTCAAGTGGTAGCCATGGATATGAAGCGTAACACTTCTTTTTGCGTGTTTGCCTCGGGCCCAGGGCATACTTTGGCAGGTAGCAAGTACTCTCCCTCGCGCTGTCTCATCTACCAACTGATGGTGGACGCATTTTATACCTAAGTTTGCTGTAGGGGCGCAGACATTTTGAAAGGCCTGCTGGGGATTTGAATATCCGACCTTTGGCTCAAGTCCAGGATGCTAACCCCAAGAAGACTCGCACATTCCGTACATACCATATTATTACCAATGAATATAGTAGTTTCATTGATTAAAACGAAAAGTTTGACGCCCATAAGGTGTTAATATTGGATACTACAACCAAACAACTGAAGTTTGATGTTCAGGTCAGAAAATGAGAACCGAATGCAAGACACAGAGTTAAACGTGAACAGAAAGAACAAGACGAAACAGCAGAAGTTGTGCTGACAACAGATAATGCGAACAAATTTCATGTTAAGAACACAACAAAAATTGTATATGAAAGTTTTGTCATATACTGAAATACTGAATGGAATTTATTTAAGGAATTTCAGATATATTCTGCACTGAAAAAATTTAGTATTAAATTGGAGAGCATATTCCATAATGCTCATTAATTTAAAACTCCAGGCATAGACCTACTACAGTAATTATTTGTGTGCCCTCATGATTAACTGGCTTTGAAAAATAGTATTTCACAACTTGCTATTTGGGGTGTTAAAAAATGCAAAGTTTACCATCAAGAGTTTCCAATTAACATTAATTTTTCTCAGTTCTTCTGTCGTTAGGACACAGACATTTTCTTGTAAATGCAGACTTCATTCCGTATTACACATTGCACAATATTATACCATCAGCCTCTATCAGCTTTAGTCCTTACAGGAAGTCTGTCCTGTGCTTGAAATGCTAACATCAGCGAACTTCATTCTAACGTGATACCACAGGGAGTCTGATAATTTACTGCCTTAAATAAGTTTCAGTACTATTGTCAAATGCAGTAACTATGAATTGCAACCGTTTAGAGACAACTTGTACAGCAATTAAACATATACAACAGAAGCAAAATATTCGATGCAAACACAGTACCAGTCTGCCAGGAACAAGTTCGTCGCCAGTTAATAGAGTGTCTAACATAAATTTATTAAAGATAAATTGATTTCCCTGTCTGCTTATCCAAAATTAACCAACAACTATGCAACAACGAATTCTGTCCTGTTGCAAAGGCTCATACGAACAAATAAAGATAAGAAAACGCCTTCACTGAAATCCGATTTCATGTCTATACCAGAGAGCCTTTTGGCCTACTCACTGGTTTAACACTGGGCAAAAGTAATAAAAGATGCCCATCAACTTGATGAAATCTGTAGGATCTCAGTCTCGAGTCTGTTAAACTTTTATTAGTAGTTTATCAGTTTTACAGTACTTCTGAAACCGGCACCATAATATTATGGTAGGGTTTGTTACAGTGGAACTCTATCGCCACCGCTTCATTGGTGGGGCAGAGCTGTAGAATTCGTCCGACTGAAGTGGACCTCGTTTCCCCAAGAATGGCCTTGGGAAATTCAGCATATGTGCTTGGTCTTGTGGAGTCGGCAGAAGCCCCATGCCTCTAGAGGCCATCATGCTTTCCATTGAAAACCTTGGCTGCTGTGGAAAGTGTGGAGTCGGAAGTAGGGGTCGAGCGGCACCGGCTAATCCACCAGATAGAGCCCCAACTTTAGGAGTGTCTGTAAAGTTCATGGTTAGCAGTGACTGAACACCCCTTCCGGATGATAATCCTGGCTGAGGGGGACGCACTGAACCTCTTCCACGGCCAACTGGAACCTGGGGGGGACCTCCTTTCGGTTTGACATCTGAAGCACCTTTGGTCATGACGTCAGTTATCTGCTGGAGAACAGTAACTCCCATCTTCTGGGCTTTCTCGTTTCCTGTCAAACTTGAGGAAATGATTGACTTGTCAAGTTGACCTAGTGCTTGGATAGTTTCTGAGTTCAGTGATTTCAAAACGTTCATTGTGTGAACGATCCGGGACAGATCGGTAATTCCCGTCATCTGCCGAACTTTCAGTGTCATCTCTCGGTCCTCGACCGAAAGACCGTCTAGAAGTTTCTTCTCAATGATTGCAGACGGCTTCTACAACAGCAAATAAACCCAGGTTAGCGTTCAGCAATGCAGCCATAAAAATAGCTTGGAGCACAGTTAAAGCAGGTGCATGAAAAACAATTTTGATCTAGATTTAGATAAATTAAGTCAATTATTAATTTGTCAATTAAGCATTTAAAGCTAAAACAGTTAGTCATGGGTGTTTTTATCAAAGTTGAATAAACTTTCATCTTCAAGTTGCCACACAACCCCATACCAGTTCCTTGGATAATGTACAATTACCTCACCTTAATTCACCCTTACCCTGTATGTGCTTTATGATGACTAGGCTCTAGAGCTGCAAAAGCAAACTGATATTGCTTAACTAAATGTCTACATTTTAAAACTGATATTGCTTAACTAAATGTCTACATTTTAAAACTGATATTGCTTAACTAAATGTCTACATTTTAAAGCTGATATTGCTTAACTAAATGTCTACATTTTAAAACTGATATTGCTTAACTAAATGTCTACATTTTAAAACTGATATTGCTTAACTAAATGTCTACATTTTAAAACTGATATTGCTTAACTAAATGTCTACATTTTAAAACTGATATTGCTTAACTAAATGTCTACATTTTAAAACTGATATTGCTTAACTAAATGTCTACATTTTAAAACTGATATTGCTTAACTAAATGTCTACATTTTAAAACTGATATTGCTTAACTGAATGTCTACATTTTTAAAGCTAGCATTAAAGAGTGCCAAGCAAGCTACTTTTATAATTTCACTGATACAGTTAAAATAATAATAATAATAATATCTTTTATTTAATAAGCGCCTGACAAACGCACTGCGCTGTACATTTACATGTTATGCAATTTAAATCTTAACTACTAACAGAACAGACAGCCTGCAATACAACGGCGCTAATAGCAGCCTACAAAGCATATCCGCCCTACGGGGGCTCGAACTCGGTACCTCTACGCTAGAGCAATACAGATTTGGGCAAAATTGTGGTAACACAATATAACCTGGTCATCCTCAAATAGACTTCCAAGCACGTCCTGAAGTAATTCTTGGAAAAGTTTCAGCATCTCATCAAAAGTCAAGTTCTTCAACTGAAAACAGAAATCAACAGTGATCTTCTATTAAAGTTGAAATGGCAACGCCTAAGATGATCTATCATCTGTTTGCTGCTAAGCCTGAAGTCCAGTCAAAAATAACAACTTCAAACAAAACTGCAATGTTTAATATACTCTATCACTCAAGTATCAGTTATTACACATTATTTATATGAAAGTTTGACCATCCAAATTACTGGAATTGTGTTGCCACATCATAATGATTATTCCCGTGTTCTAGTCATGCGAGATTCTCTGTAGAAACTCTCAGCGGGTTAAACTGCACCTTTACTTTGTAAAGCATCCTAGAAGCAGTAGGCTACTTAATACAGTACAACTTATTGTTCACAGGTGTCAATCCCTATGAGATAGAAGGCATGCATCCTCTTAATATTTAGTCTGGGGAAGACTTCATCGTGGATGTCCCTCAAAAATTTAGTTTTCTATAAATAGACATGCCCTACTGGCTAAAGAGCATATCAAGACTGAAGTCTCGAAGGCACCATGGCTGCTCAAAAGTGCCAATCACAATTTCAGTTATTAATATTACTTTTAATATTATTATTGCAAAAAATTATAATGTGCACAAAGTCACACAGCAATGTGAAACTGTGGCTTGGCTAGTCAATTCTAACCTTGGCTGGATCGATGTCATCATACTTTCGCTTGGATTGCACAACACTGCTCTGGAGAGGAGGTTTCACCGCAGACGCTGAAGTTACAGGTTGTTTGTTATTTCCTGAAATATCAGATGGTGTCTTTGCACTGGGACCTGCTACTGGACCTTTAGCATTAGTATTCCCAAGTGCTGCTGGATTTGGCAAACCTTTTCTTGGCTGAATAACCTGAACCCTGCTGGGAGTTTCAGTTGGCTTTCCTGCTTTCTTGGCTGTATCAACAGCCTTCATTTTTGATTTCTCTTCATCCGCTTTTGCCTTACTGGCGGCGTCTACACTCACTCCAGGCAGTTGCACCCCCTGCCTCAATTCCTTTGTCTCTGTGGCAGCAGCCGGCTGGACTGCACTTGAGTCCTGGAGATACTCTACCGCCTGCTTCAGCACATCCGCAGGAAGAAGATCGGCCACCTTTTCCAGCAGCTCCTTCGACAGGTGACCGGAGGCGATCCCCTTCATCAGATTTGGTGGAAGCAATTTCGACAGCTTCGCAATTGGATCACCGGCTTTTCCTTCTGTCCTCTCACCATTTCCTGCGTCTGACGAAATGGAGTCATCCTTTTCCACCTTAATTGTAACTGTGGTTGGTGATGGTTTCTTTGGCTGCTCAACTTTCTTTGTATTGTCATCGCTCGAGTCACTCTTTCTGCCCGACTGATTTTCCTTCGAGAAGCCGGACAACGATTTCACGGCGTACGTTCGAATCGTGGGTACAAATTTTGCACTACTTGCTGTCTTCTAAAAGCACAAAGAAAACAAATAAGTGAGTTTTGGATCAAGGATCTGCAATAACACTGACAATGGCATTTTTGTCTATGCAAGAAGCATTTAAAATTTTATATGTAACAGGAATATACTTAACCCTTTAACGATGAGCGTGTACTAAAATGTATGAGAAACCAATGCAACTTGTTGTTGAAAGGTCAGCAAATGTCATCCAACAACACATGCATGTTTATAACATTTCAACACACACAACTTTTGTTCATGTACCTGTAACAGTGCAGTATAGCTGACATTTGAACTTGGGGCAAAAACCCTTGGAACAGAGCAAGTAAATTACAAATGTTGTCGTTTAAAGGCCACACAATATGTGTCACGTTACTCAAAGTTAAGATGAAATCCTTTTGTCTTAGGGTTATCTTACCCCCATGCATGATAAAGGAGGTTAACTTTTTGAATTTGTTATGCTCTATTTATGTCACACACAGAACAGCTGAATAAAGCTCTAGCAGCGAATGTGTCAATCAATCAATCAAAGAAACTTGATATAGCACCCTTTTAAGATATCTACTCAAAGGTGCTCCCAGTCCAACCACAGCTGAAAAGAGCAGCTTTCAGAGAGGTATAAAATGCAGGTGAAGAGTTCCTAGGTAGGAGATGGCGCTCTAGAGGAAGCCCTTTCCAGATACTCGGTCCCACGACCGAGTATCCCTGATGTTGCATTATAGATGTGCATGCACAGGGGACAATCAGTTCACTGTGGACTGCAAAGCGAAGGGGTCGGTGGCCACTATTGGCAGAAATAGGGTGACAGAGCTCCTGCAGATACACAGGCACAGAACGGGATCTCTGGACTGATAGTTGAAGAGTCTGTATATGAATATCCCTCATACAAAAATGTCTGCGTGGGATGGGTATTGTCAGTAGCTGGTCAGTTCCTCAGAAAAGACCTTAGTACACCGTTGCTCAACCAACTCTGAAATATTTGAGTCGTAGACAGCAAATTAAGGCTGGGTTTCATATTATCCAAACATGAAAAAGTCAACTTAGGATGACCAATCAAAATGGTGACTGGGTTTAGAAAAGCGTCTAGCTATCATCAACAAATCCTCAACTTCCAATCAGACTTGAGGAAAGCTCTGGAATGCATATTCAGACCTAGAGAAGTCATCTGCACAAAGGAGCATTATGAAGCACAGTTGTGCAAAGATGGATAACTGTCAAAATGAATGAGAAGCATCAGCAACAGCCAAAATGGCAACTGATGAACTTGGTGATATCATTATGCTATAATGGAATTGAGCATTTATCGTGCATGGCTTAAAGACCCAGTTGCTGCCCAAAAACAGCTGAAATATGCCACTCATTAAACAGAAGGACTTTAAATCGACAATCTTACAGGATTTGAAAGCAGCACAGTTTGAGCCACGAAGAAACAGGAGCAAAAGAAGCAACTCTGGGAATTGAATTACTAGTAATTAGTAGAACTTTCATCAGAAAAGACCGTAGTACACCGTCACTCAATCAACTCTGTGATTTTCCAGTCGCAGACAGCAAAGTAAGGCTAGGTTTCGTATTATCCAAACATGAAACCTACCTGGTAAACTGATTTTGTTATCAAATGACCACTGCACCAAACGTAAAACTACAGTACCAGTAGTCAATGGTCCTGGCAGCCATAAGATGCTGTTAACCACTGAGAACTACTAGTGTCTCACACTTCCAGAGACCAGACGAAGAAACCACTGTCAACTGTGACTTAGAAAAGCCTCTACAGCTGCTACCAAAAGCATTTCTGTTGATGCATGAACAGTCAAAGGTCACTGCCAACTGCTGACATATTGTAGTACAATAGAATTTTTCAGGAGGCTGAAAAAGCACGATGCTGATGAGACAGTACAAACCAACCATTCACAAGACGCAGAAATAGCCATTTTACAAATAGGTTGTGTCAATACAAGCTGCATTAAGCATCCACAGTCATAACGCCATCAGTATATGTTTTCATTCACAGATGTAGTAGGACAACTGCCACTGATAGACGCAGACCATTAGTGCTGGCCTGAGTTCCTTCATTTGCCGTCACAGAAAAATCTGTCTTCTCTACTAGACGGCAGCACATAATTCCAGATGAGCAGATAGCACAATGCTAATTCAGTGGGTAACAAATGTCGGAAATTGGAAGGCTAAGATGTTGGATTATCCCAAAAATTTGTCGGTATAATTACAACGGCTCTTCGTCAGTTGTTCAAAACGTATGGGATAAAACCCAAGACTGAACTTCTTTGGAAAAGTCCACTTAGACACAAGGCAACCCAGCAGCCACAATAAATTTTTAATGCAAAAGGATTGACAACTGACAAAACATTTATTTCCCAGAGCAACAATGCATGCACAGTTCCAATAGCACATAGATCTAAAGGTGCTTTGAACTTCTAATTATCCCAACACCGAATACACTTTATTATATTTTTTTACCAGACTTATTAAACCATCTTACATTTAAAAATGCAGAATGCAAATTGTATCTAAATTCTAAAAACTAAATTCTTCCAGCCAAAAAAGGGATGAAATGATGGAATCTCGCAGAGACTTGCTTCTGGCGGTGATGGAACCGAATCCAGGACAGCAGAGAACCTGGGATAGACCGCTGATAGAGAGAAGATGAGGGTTTCGAATGGATGCTGTGACCCACTTAGCCAGGCAAGACTGTGAGCATTGATGGCCCCACATGCCGGAGACTGGCTCGGGACCATCCCTTTGACTGCATGTGGATTCGGATTAGATAATGAGGCTGAGAGTTGCTGCCATATTACGCCTCGGACTATTGCTCTGTGCACCACATTGATGCCAGAGTGGAGAGATTGCCGGCCAGGGTGGACATCGTGGACTGGTATGCAGAAGGTCGGTGGGAAGTGCAGCCCGACATGCCGCTATCAATGACATCATTTGGAGAGCTTTCTCGAAAGCGGACATTCCTAGCTCAAGAAAAACACTGGGATTGATCCGCACCGATGGCAAGAGACCGGATGGAGCCACGCTGGTCCCATGAGCGAGAGGCATATACATTGCATGGGATGCAATGTCCATCCACACGTCGCATCATCGTATATCCACCTGACGGCTTCAGCAACAGGAGGGAGCGGCAAAACAAGCTGCAGAATGCAAGAGCACCTTGGAAGCAGTGCATATTTTAACTGTGTAGCTATTGGGACAAATGTCCCAGTAGTTTAAGTATTTGCCCCAGTAGTTTTAGGATTTGTCCCAGTATTTTGGTGATTTGTCACAGGTAATAATCTACTTTCAATGTTAGTTTCCAATAACATTGAAAGTAGAGTCGTAGACTTTGTCCCAGTAGTCCAAATCCGTTAAAATATGCACTGCTTGGAAGTATTCATCCCTTCCCGCGATGCACGATTCATCCCCATGGTCTTTGAATCACTGGGCCCCATAAACAGCACAGCACAGGAGTTCTTGCAAGAGCTGGGCCGCTGCATGACGGAGGCAACAGGCGATCCTGTGAGACGACTTATCTCTTCCAACACTTGTCGGTATGAACACAGCGCTTTAATGCTGTTTCAGCAGTTCATTGTTGGGGACGAGAACCTTTAACCCAGTTCTATAGTTTCTTATAGCCTGAGGGATCATTTCTACCTCAGCGATTAAAGAAAAGAAAAATGCAATAGTTACAGCAATGAACACATTTCAGCAACAGCTACTTGTGAAGGAGTTTGGACTTGAATATTTGTTAATATGTAACAGGTTTTATTATTAATGTATAACTGATTATATTTGTAGCGTGTGGTGTCTGCAATACACATTTTAACCCTGACGATAAAAAAATTCAGGAATGAACCTAACAGTATCACGCCAGAAAAACGAGACTGCTTAAAATGTAATGAAATAGAACTGTTACAGTTTTAGGTGTTACTAAAAACTGCATAATTCTGGGTTTAGACCCAGTGAACAAAACAATTATTCAACTAAACTCCATCTCCTGCCAACTACACACTACAATTGGAAAAACAAGATTCAACAACAATTGTACACTGAGGAAAATACTTCTCTGTTTGGCGTTGTATGTTTCAGTAAACGGCACAGAAAACCACGATCACACCGAAGCTAAATGCTACAATTCTGCACTAATGAACATATTCATTTAATCAGAATTTATATGTTGTGATCATACAGAAATCAGGCTAGTTTTAACACAGGCTAATAAATGTTGGAAACCAAAACTGTAACTCCTGTCTTGACTTAACATGGAAAGACCTCACAAATTTGTCAATATGACAAGACTTCGGAGGATTTCTGGGTTGGTTCACTTATGAACTATGAAAAGAAAATTTTAGTATGATATGGCATTCCACTTTCAATATCAACAACTTTTGATGCAGTGATTACAGCCTGCAACTTAAATCAACAAAATATTCGTAAAATGTTCTCAGATGTAGTCAATGCCATGGATTCAGACCAACCAGCACTTGTGTCACTACCAGTGGCATAAATCACGGGGAAAGAGGGGATTGTCCCCCCAAAGTTTTGACTGGCTGCTCTGTCCTATTCCCAAAAAGCAAAAATCTCTCTCTCAAAAATCTGTCCTCCCAAAGTTATGTACAGATTTTCGCCTCTGGTTTGATGTCAGCTGCATTTTATGCAGTCAATGATGTCGCTTGTCTCACTCGTTTGAGATCAAGAACGGAGCACTCAATTGGCTTGAATCAAGTTGAAAGAACACACACAATCGGTCTATTTGGCTTGGAAGCAGATGTCAACTAAGCTGGTCACCACCAGTTCCCAGAAGGACCAGCGCCTGGCCCTCTCGTTTCCGTGTTACACACAACCAACGTGGACGATACCACACAAGAACGTTAGAACATGGTTGCCATCGCTATTGCTGACAGCTGTATGAACAATTGAACATCTCAGCTCAAGTTAGTCAAATCCGTCAAGGTTGTTTCTACCTACTGTGTTGTAAAAAATCCATAGACAGATTCATTCCAACCTCAAATGCCATCATCTTGGTCTGCAGCTTCAAAGTCTCCAAAGACTACCACAACAGCTTACTGGGCTCTTCTGACTTGTCAGCTGGAGTCAGCACTTAACTCTGTAGCACATCTCATCCATGGTCGGACAACATCCAATCATGTCATCATCAGTTTTCTTTTATTGAAATAAGCTGACAAGTACACAACTTTACATTGTCACCAGAGACGTTTAAAGATTAAATGAAGGCAATTGACATGTTCTACATATTGGGCCATTAGGTTTGTCATTCCCCCTCCCAAAGTCCGACTCACACCTCAACGTGGTGAGGGGGTGGCAACAGTGGGGAGTGCCTGCTGAGGCTATGCCATCAGTGGTGAAGGTGGGCTGAATAGGGCGCTAAGGTGGACAGGCTCAGCAGGAACCCTGAAAAGCTGGCAAACGTGATTTTGGATATCAGAGCCAGTCCTAATGGAACTCTCTTTAAGGGAGAAGTCTGAAATTGCAGTACGTATGAAATCTGCAAGCATTGTTCCAGGATGGAATGCAACACTGTGGGATGATGATGGTTTGTCATTATGGGATGGAATCAATTTTTGTTTTTATATAATAATCTAGATCTGAAATTGCAGTCATCTTTGTTAGAAGGAAGAAACTGTGGGATGAGGGTGAAATGAATAACTAGTAAGACGAATTGGAGGGAACATTCGGTAAAGTACATGAAGTTCATTCGACGATATGGCCCCCTCTAGCACTACAGCTGATGCACTCTTTGCCTGGGGTGCAGAAATCCTCTCCACTTCGTGCACCTCATCAGCCGCTTGACCCGGACCCGTTCTTCAGCTTTACATAGTCCCACCACGCCGGTGAGGCATACATGAGATGAGCAATTGTCATCAATTGCAACCTCCTTTAATGCAGCTGTCAGGTGGTCATGTGATCTAAGCACAGTCAGTGCATACATCAAGGAGGAGAAGGCTGCGAGGACGGCGTCAATGTGTGAGGTCATTCGAGGTCTTGGCTTAATGTCACTCCAACAACCTACATTGATTCCACCTGTTTGGCTTCAGGTATTAATGGTGGAATGGAGCTCTTTTTGCCTCTCCTAGACACAACCATTTCGTGCATCTTGTCAGTGTTAAGACGTAGATTGTTCATCTCATCCCAGTCTGAAATGTTGTCAAACCCTTCAGCAACAGTGTCTAGGTGTGATGAACCAACTACCAAATATGTATCATCTGCATATTTGACTAGAAGATTGAAATTGTATGTAGGGCGAAGGTCAGATGTGCTCATCACACTGATCTGCTGCATGGCAGCCTACACTGGTTGTGTATTCCTCAGTGAATCGAGTACAAACTGTGCTTGAAAACTTATAAGCAATGATCTTATGCCACATTATATCTTTGAATTCTGCATTCGAATGACAGACAACTGGAACAGATGTCAGCTACAAATCTTTACAGAAAAATCAACTCCAAGTCTCAAGGTCTTCTATGAGGTTTGGCAACTGTTCCATCTCTGTAGCTGGACCCAATGCCTGGGACAGTCTTCCCAATCATACGAAGAATGCACCACTGCACCATCTCCATAGACATTCAAATCACAGCTCAAGACCAAACTTTTTAAAGTATCATTATTTTTTTTAAACTTGTGTACAGCACCATTTTCTTTGGACTTGGCTGTGCTAAGTCACTATATAAATGGTCTTCTTGTTATCGTTATCTGAAAGATGCAAGCTGAAAGAGTAAAAGATTAGGCACCTAGAGAAAATTTTGAAATCTTGAAATTCTTTAATCATATTAAAAGAAAAGGGGCACATAAGATTTGCATACATGATCAATCATTTTCAAACTGCTTTACAGTTCAAATAATCTATGAATTTTCCGCTTGGAGGATTGTTTACACTCGAGAAGATCACAACATAGATCGATCTGTGGTGCAGTTTATAACTATTCTGTTGGTTTTTAAATATATGGGAGATAAATAAAAATCACAGACAGAAAGCTACACACAATGTGAGAAACATCTTAAGAGCTTCCAAAAAAGACAAAATATACCTTAGCAGGAACTGCTGATTTAACCGTCTCGGCTGGCACATCCTTTCCTTCACTGAAAAACTGACCGAGCGCCTCGGACAAAGCTGGATCACATTCATCATCGTTATCCGCGTCTTCTTTCTTCGAATCTCTCGCTGCCACTGGGATATTTTTCTGTGCAACTGGTTTTTTGCTAGAATCCAGTCTTGGAGTGTTGCCAGTTGAAGAGGCTAGAGGTGCGGGCTTTGCCGTGATCGCAGGCTGAGCAGCAGAAGCAGAACTACTGCTTGTCACAGGTGGACAGCTACTGCGAAGCTGAGAATCAGATGACTTCAATCCAATCTTGGTTTCTGCAGCAGCTGGGGTTACCTTGCTATCTAGTTTGGATGCAGAGCTAAAGTTGAGAAAACACCAGAAAAGGTATGACACAAAGGCGTTTTAGCCTCCGAGTACAGCGACTGCTTACTCCAAACCAATTTTATAAAGTCTTCTCCTGACTGAATGAATTGGGATTGGATCTGACTAGCAGTTTCAGAGGCATAGTCAAAGTGACTAGCAGTCATGACTGGATATATATTAAACATACTTGTCAGGAAGGTCAAACAGTAATTCAGGCATGATTTGTTTCAAGGAAGATAAAACTTGGAATGACTATTTTGCTAACAAATTTTATCAGCACTGCAGAGTAAGGCAAAGCAGGTTCCTTAAGAAACTCTATATTTCTTTACCAAATGGACCCAAGGAATGTTTTAAAAAGTAGTGGTTTTAAGTGATGTCAATAAGAAGAATAGATTGAAAAACAGGGTTTCAGATATGCAAAAAGAAGAGAAGGTTGGCCAAACACATAATTTAAGTGTGTGAACGCCATAATCCCTAAGAAGAGACTTGAATAGTTGCTACTTTTAGAACACTTGAGGAGCAAATGAACAAGAAACAAACTAAATCCAGGTCTTAGAGAAAAGCACCAATTTTAAATCTGATCAGTAAGTCATTCTGAACAAGCTATTAAACTGAGAAAGCAGTGGAATCAGCAGGATTGTAGAATTGTTACAGCATTCTTTACCTCAAAACAATTCATACCACCTGCACTTATTTTTGACTTTACTGATCTAGTTACCAGTATTCACTTGGTTTGACAGATAAATTGATAAGCAGTGTTTCTACTGGTAGCTTACAAGGTACAGTATAGGAGCTATCTTCAAGAAAGTGGAACATTTTCTGCATTAAATTGGGTATATACTCTAAGTTGCAAGATGTTGTGATTTCTGATGTGCCCTCTAAGTTTATGCAACAAAGTGCCAAGCTGAATGGGTTGAAATGCACAATTAGCCAACACTACACAAACATAGCATGTTGACAGAAAAGCATATGAGAAGAGGACAGCTTCACTCAAGAAAACAACTCGGAGTATCTGGCAATAAAAGACCAATGTCAAACACAAATGTTGTGAAACAACAAAATAGATTCAAAGTTGGTGTTGGTGTTGTGGGTTATTAAGCAACCTATTTCTGAGTATAATTACTCTACTATAGTGAAGTATCAGGGTCAATGCAACAAAAGAAGAGTAGTATTAAGGCAGTTATTTTACAGCAGCAACGACTCACATCTTGGGATTTCATCAGCCGATCACAAACCCCAGGATTTAAAAAATAATGAAACTGGTTGATGCAGTGCACAAGCCTTTTAAGTTTCTTTGCTATATACAGGTATACAACATACAGCAAAATCTACTTGTAAGTGGCTTTAGTTATAACATTCATTCAAAGCAGCAAGTGCAGTGGTGCCAGAAACATATATTTTCACAAGCCTGGACATGGACATCACTTGCTCCACAGTAACATCCAAGCCAAGTAAAGAACTGAAAGAGCAGGGATCAGCAAAAATAGAGAGCTGGAATCTAGGCAGAGGAACTTTCTCTAACTGCCTATGGTTGTCAAACCTCTGACTAAACTCCATCTAACATCACAAGGAATCTATGTACAAAGGAAAGGAAGTCATGCAAACTAATTGTATGTCCGGTTTCAACATTTAAGTGTTGTGCCACTTTAACATTTTCTGAAAAGTTTTTATACTGATCCATTGCTTTTAACACATAAATAATTGAACTTCTTTTTAAATTTACAATGTCTCTATTTTATGGATTGACATTCAATTTAAAAAACTGAACAAGGAGATTGATGCGATGACCAAAAAGTTTAATTTCAAAAACTGCAAATCTCAGATGGAATGACCTACTGTTTGATTCTAAATTTTCTGGCACTGTCTTCTATGACACATCACTTGTGACCTGCTTCACAGTCCTGTTTCTTCTTAATCATACTGGCTCTAAATCCTCTCCAAGGACCTCATATCTACATCATTCATTCTTTCTTGTTCTGAAATTTTCTTTCATCTTACAGTGCATATTTAGCCAACTTATCTTTTGGCGAAATCTGTTTTCCATCATGCCTTAAAGCTGTCCTTACATTGTTTTGTCACATCTTAACTTAAGTCCAGCAAAGTGAAACTTGAAAAGTGCTCATCTTCAGTGACTGCATAGTGCTCCTTGATTGGTTTGGCCACAAATTCAGATAAATCTGAGGCAATCACGTTTGGCTCACACCAGCACCTGCACTCTTTTCCTTCTCATTCTTGCATTGATCTTGTTATGCTATCAAAAACTGTCAACATGCTTGGGGATTCTGAACAGTAATCTTACATTTCCGCCCCAAAAAAGAAACTGTTGCAAATCTTGTTTCTATCATATAAGGGTAATATATATATCACATGAGGTCTGCTCCTACCAAACACAAGCCACAGATCAAAGACTGCTCTCTTGTCTGTTCTGGTCACTCAAATTTGCCAACTTGGTTTCTTGCAGGTAACTCAGACATTAAAGTCAAAACGCTTCAATGCATAAAAATTCTCTCGCTTGAGTGGTGAGCACGGTGTGTGTCTTCTCGTACATGCTCCTTAACTCTGCTTGGTCAGGTACATTGGTTTCCAGTGGAGTCCAGACAAAGATTTAAACTGGCCTCTTTGATCTATACAACCCTTGCAATGAACACTCCAACTAACATTCTGAAAGCTATCTGTAATATTTGGGAATTGTTTTTTTGGTAGAGCTGTGATGCAGCACTCTCAAGGGTCCTAGAGCATTCCATGTTGCTGTCCCTACGGAATGGAACCAACTATCAATGTTTTTCCTGTGCTCAAATGCATTTTTTCTTCAGTCAAGACACACTTCAAAACTCACTATTTCTCATTCAAGAATCTGGATATCAAACTGCTCTTCACCAGGTGACTGACTGTGCCTCAGATTCGCATTTCTGTGTGACTTTGTACGTCTTTAAGAATTTGGTTAAATCACGAAATCGCATTAAATACTTTACGCTGTTATTGTCCACGAGAATACATTTGGCATTGCTCTTGACTGCTCTTCTATGATGTGTGTATCAACTAATAACTCACTGCTTCCCAGTCTCATCATTCTGTAGGCTGCTTCCATGTCTTCTCGAAATTCCCTCTTGGCTTTTGACTGGACACGCCCTGGGCTTTGGCTAGCCCAATAATTTAGTTTATTAAGCGGTGATGTAGCCGTATGTTCTGTGCCTTGCAACCAGTCACAGGTTCGAATCTACCTAAAGCCACTGAGTAGAGATCCTGGACAAGCTGTTCACCAACAATCTTCTTCTGGTAAGTCTGTGAGGAAGGCAATGGGAAACCACCTCACTCATTTCATCCCCGGGTGCTGCTAAAATTTTGGAATTTGACATTGATCTAGTCTTATGATTATATGTTCATGTGTCACACCGCTTGTCTAGAAGATGCAAAGTAAAGCAATTTTCATTTGTAAGGTGTCAGAATCTCTTCAGTTTCTGACTTCTTCATTGTCTGGGGGTATGTTACATGACACAGCCTGGACGATGAGAGGGAATGATACCTAGGAGCTGCCTCTTGGTAGTCTGACTGGTGGTAGTCAACAGGACCTGTCTGGTCAATCCCTTGTAGTTATGGTTGACTGGGTACAACTGGATTTTCTAGCTGACTGCAGGTGGATAAAAGAAAGGGCAAAGGGGTGTGAGGAGGCTTTTGGTAGTGTTCTGGTGACTGTGTAAGAAGACAGGGGTAATGTTATGTGAGATGCTAGTTTAATGTTGAAGAATAGATATTAGGAGAAATATGTTAGCTTGTTGCATTATGAACTCTTTGACAAGAGAATACCTACAATATTTGTGGTATTGAAAAATGTGGCAATGTTAAAGTGTCAAAGTCTTGAGGAGAGTCGAATACAGTCTGTTGTTTTAAAGACTTGTTTTCTTCATTGTGTGCTTTAGACAAAAAATGTGGAAAACAAGCGGATCCCAGTATATATATATATATATATATATAAATAAAATATATATCACCTGGATATTTACATAGCACTTTATGGGAACATCTCAAAAGCACCATTGCATGAAGCTAGTTGACTGCAGAGCACAACTGCATAGGGATTTCTCGGACACCCACCACCATTGGTAATTTAATAGAACAGAGCACCTCTTCAGAATCTTTCAGAAGCACTCTAAACAAGGCTATCACTCAACAGAGAAATGCCTGTCTTTGAAGCTCTACACAAAAAGTAAGAGTCTGCATTAGTCCTAAAGGAAACAATGTCAATGAGAAGAGTTTACGACCACAACAAAGGTCCAATACTTGTAAGAGAAGCCTGCATGTGTAGAATAAGGAAGAGGTGCACAAAACACTGAGGTCACTACACTTCACAAAACAGCCAACTAACGACTAGGTTTTGGAGACATTCTCGAAAGCTTGCATTAAGTCTTGTAGCCAATACATTCAGAAACAGGCAGACAGTGAAAAGCACATCACAATATATTACCAGATATAAATGAATAGGTTGGATGACGGGTCAGCACACCTGAGTAATGATCACAATTTTTTAATCAAGAGAACACCTAAAAGTACAAGTAAGGTCCACTGACTTTGACCTGTCTCAAATCACAGTAGTAGCATGACCAGCAAATGGTCATCAGAGAGCTTCCCAAGTCCTGAACAATGACCAGTCTTACAACTAGGAAATGCCAAAGTCTGTAATGTATAGTAAATCTTGGTCTTGGCCGGTCACATATTAATCCATATGTAATATATCTTGTTAAAGTTCAGAAGGACATGACTTGCTGATATTTGTTCGAGAGAACTTCTTTAATGACAAGAGAGTAAAAACGACTGGGAAACCAAAGCAACTCATCGTCAAATTGTTGAAGGTAGCCACCATGGACATTGTACAAGTATGCAACATTATCAACTAGCCAGCTTATCACATACAGATGAAACGTATACATTTGGCACTGAAGTCATAATATAGCTGGAGCAGAGTTTAAGGAATTAGAACTCTGTCCTCAGTTTGAGAAGCTTTAAGAATTTGGAAGTGGAAAAGGTGGATGACCAACAAAAACGTGTCTCCTGGGAGTGCCTAGAACAGTCTTCCTGTAGACTGCAAGAAAAGGAGTAACGAGGTGCTCACGATGTATTGTTATGGTGGTATACAGGTGTGCCACACTCAAAATTTGATTGCTCCAAGTCTCAGCCAAATGCTGCCAAAAGAAAGCCTGCCATAATCCATATTGGTTGTAAGTCTGAAGTCACTGTTTTACGAGTCATAACTCATAAGCAGTGTAAAAAGTCAACGTGTAAGAAAAGTAGGGATAAGCGGTTAAACTGATTGCTGACATATTTACCGAACACAAAATAGGCACAAGAGGCTAAATATACTGGCCAGGGTCCAAAAGACAAATGTGTCAAGTCCAACAGATAACATTCAAATTGATGTTGAGCATGCAAATGGATAGAGAGTTTTAGCCAATGTTAAAGACACAAATGAAATGGTGCCTACAGGAAAGTACTCATGGCATTTGTTAATAAAGAAGTTCTGAGAGCTGTAGAAACAGTTGGAGAACATTGTTTCTGATTATGAAACAGTTGTAAAAGTCTGGTTGCTTTTATGGTTTTGCTTTTTTTTAAATATAGCACGATTATCTAATATAAAATCAATGGTGTGTTTGAGTTCATGAAATGATCTCCGACAAAAAAGGCATAAAATTTAAAACAAAGAAGAAGACTGCAAGTTTTACTAGTACTTATTTAAGCTAAATAAGCTATCACTGTAAATTGTACACATATCAGCATATATGAATATGTTTATACCATCTATTAAAATATATCAAAGGCAAATCATATGAGGTCGGCTTATGGAAAAGTGCCATGCATGGAGAAATACTAGTTACAAGAATTACAGAAGGTAGTGCTTAATTAAGAGGTAGACTCTCAAGATGAAAAGTAATGGTAACTCTTATATAGCACTATTTTTGGAGAATATCACAAGGGTAACAAAACTGCTGAATGATGGCTAATGGTTATGAAAGAAAGTGGTGAGGGAAAACCCAAACCAGAGAAATATAAAGACTTGCTTAGAGTTAACAATGGATATCTTCTGTAAATTAACTGCAAACTAGGTATTTAGTGTTAATTTACAGGTTAGCCTGTAGTCTTAATTTAATTCACAGGTCAGCATCATTTCAGACTGTTGGTGAAAGAATTGCAAAAAGGTTCAAGAGAAAGGTTTAATTTATTGGTGAGCATCATTTCAAAGTCAGATGCAAACAGACCGTGAAAGAGTTATACAAACAGTCTCAAAAGTCTTATTTTACTGGCAAGAGTAATTTCAAACTCAGATACAGACAGCTTGTTGGAATTGTAAAATTGGGTTTAAAGGACAAGTCTGAAGCAACTGTAAGCACAATTTCAGACTCAAATTCAGAGTGCTGGTGAATATTAAATGAAAAGATGGTTTACAGAAGAAAAAATATTAGAGCCTTTTACCAATTCACAGATTAAGGAACTAAAATTATGTGAGCATGAACAAGCTACAGTGATGCCTACAAAAAAGGATCAAGTATAATTAATCAAGACACTGGTAACAGCATTCAATGTTTCCTCTGAGGCAGCATCTAAAGGTTAAATGTGGATTTTATGGAAGGATAAGGCTAGAACCTCCACAACCCATGTTTCACTAGTGCAGTGATCATAGGCTAGGAAAGCAAGATTCTTTGTTAAACAATAGTTGATATGCTAGATATTACACACCAAAATTCATTATTAGCCAATCTTTAGCATGCTATACACTTATAGCGGTGACGACTACAAGTAATTTCAATGTTCCACCATTTGTATACAGAAACTTCATTATAGTGTGAAATTTTTATGGCACAGCCCTTCTTACGGCTCTTGTGGTCCAGTGATGTTTCACTGTTCAAATGCGAGTCAAGAAATTTCTTAAGACTGTAATGCCACAATAAGTTTATCAAAGGCAGTTTGACTGGATCACAGACAAACAGAACTGGATCAAGATCTAGTTTGATCGAATTATTCATAGAAGAGCTCTTCCCTAAGTGACCTCTGAGGCAGCCATGTGTATTCAACTATTCATTTTCTTAGCCTCGGCATATGAGGGTGGTTGGCCAGTCCTCTCCCTCGCCGTCTCATCTTCCCACCAACAGTGTACAGTCAGTGTACTCATTGAACCCGAGTTGGCTACGAGGCGCAGGTGGAACAGAAATCTTGAACCAAATTTCTGCCCTGTTCAGATTACTAACCCCAATGCAAAATTGTTTAGATTTATGCAATGAGTTTTGTATAGTTTAGTATAACATATTGAATATCTGGGTAATGTACTATACTAATACTATTAATTACTTATCACATTATAGGCATATGAATATATATATATATATATGAAGTGTATGTAAAAATAAATAAATAATATAACAATTATCGCATTTCTGGCATTATATTACCACAACTATTTCTATTATTAACAGCACAGTAGTAATGGTAACAGTAGTAGTACAGCTAATACAGAAGCACACAAATATACATAATTGCATACATGCAAATATAATTTATATATTTGCTTTTATAAGCACTCAAAGATTTTGTGCAGACTTACCGAGAGGCATTTGTTGCCGTCTGTTCCTTCGATGGCACTACATTTGAAATTCCTGTCTGTCTTGCCGTCACAGAGGCCTGTGATGATACCACTGACGATGAACCGAAAGCAGTCACCTTCTGCTTATTGTCACCGGTGCTGCCAGTTTTTCGGGCTGACGCTGGATCAAGAGGATCAAAATCACCTGGAACAGCACTCAGGTTCACAGTTGGCCCAGATGGTTTCTTTGTCGCGGCTTCCACAGGCGCATTCTGCTTGTTCTGACTCTGCGACAGCGTTGATGGAGTTGGTAGCAGAGCTTGCTTTGGAGCCAAAGCCTTTTGGGCTGGAGCACTTGCAGCTGCTGGCTGGATTGCTGGCTGAGAGGGTGGTCTGTTGAGATTAGAGGTGACACTTCTACCAGCAGATGGAGCCACAAATTCCATTCTTGAAGAAGTAGTTACTGGCACTGGCATCGCACTTCCAGGCATCCTGTTTGAACCTGGACTCGGTTCTGGTTTCTTACCACCGAAGGCAGGCGCTGGCATCGCACTTCCAGGCATCCTGTTTGTACCTGGACTCGGTTCTGGTTTCTTGCCACCGAAGGCAGGCGCTGGCATCGCACTTCCAGGCATCCTGTTTGTACCTGGACTCGGTTCTGGTTTCTTGCCACCAAAGGCAGGCGCTGGCATTGCACTTCCAGGCATCCTGTTTGTACCTGGACTCGGTTCTGGTTTCTTGCCACCGAAGGCAGATGATGGCGGTTGCATGACACCACTGCTCTTCTAAAAAAGGAAGCATGCATAGCATAAAGACCTCACAACATCCATCACCACCTTTTACATTAATTACTGCTCTAGATTTTATACACCAACATTCATTATTGGCTAATCTTTAGCATGTTACACAGTTATCACTAAGGTACTTGGTGTCAATAAAAGTCTTGAATTGAAATGAAAAAAATATAGCTCAACTTCATTATAAATTGTGGCTCCACACACCAAAACCAGTATTAAGGTGATTTTGCAACATATTGAGTTTGATACATCATTTCAAAGGTCTTGCATCAGGCTTCAAAATGACACAAAAATTATTGCTCTAGCTTTATCTTAACTCAAGATATAAGGCAAAAAGTGATCCAATGTAAGCAATACCAACTGTTTCCCTAAACAAAGGAAAATAATAATAATAATAATAATAATAATAATAAATAAATAATAATAAATTAGCTCAGATTCTAACCTGTTTGCTGTTAGCTGCATCCCTCGAATATTTATCTTCAAGGCCATCACTTTTCTGCGATTTTCCTGCTGGTGCCACATTCAGATTGAGAAGGCTAGGAACTGATGAACGGGTCTGGTTAGCCCTCTGACCAGCTGCGGCAACAGATGAATTGCCCTGGCCTGCAGCAGCAACAGGTGCTGTCAATAAATTTCTTGACTCTGGCAAATCTCTGCCCTTCTCAGTGCTCCAATCCCTTGTAAAGCCCTGCTCGCTGAACTGTCGCATTTTCTCCTGAAGACTAGAAGCGGATTTGTTTTCTTGGCCCTTCTCAAAACCTTTCATCAGGGAAGCTGTCGGCTTGACACCTGCTCCACCAAATCCCCAGGAATTCTTTCTGCCCAGGAGACAATTCCGATCCACGTACTGGCCCACCTCTACCTGCGCTGACAGAGAGTTTACCCTGCTCCTGGAAGCCAGGACGCCAACCACCAATCTCTCCTGGTTGGGGTGTTGGCTTGTTTCCAACGACACCTCTCCCACCTCCTCGACCAGCATTGGCAGCACCAGTCACCCCTTGAGCTTGGAACCAACTGGCATTTTCTGCGCTTGGAGAAGCATTTGGTGCCGCGCCAAGTAGGCTCTGTCCTCCATGGTTAAATGTTCGTGCCCAATCCTGTTGTTCAGCCCTATCACCTCTCTGTACTGGTTTGCTTATTCCAACTGGCTTCCCAATTCCTTTAACTTCACCACGACCAAATCCCAAGCCTCTACCAAGGCTCTTGGTTTCTTGGAACCCAGGCTGTCCTCGACCCAGGCTTGCCGGTTGGTCTTTTGAAAATGCCGCAGTTCCTCTGATGTCAGCTCTTTGTTCTAAGTTTGGCCAACCGGTCCACTGATTTGCCTGTGCCCCTTTCTGTCCTGCTTTGTTGGCATCGCTCAAACCTGGCTGTGGGAAACCACCACGCCCACCAGGGTAGTTGCCACCCCAATCTGAAACTCCTTGATTATAAGGATCAGCGGCAGTTGCAAATCCTTGCTCATCGTATGATTCTCCAAACTCTTGCTGCTTGTCCTCGGCACCATATGTCCAATTCCAATCATATCCGCCCTTCGGCTCTGAAGTCCTTTGGCCAGGTTTCCCTGCTGGCGAAGGACGAGTGGTATAACTGCTAAGTCCTTGATTTAAATCACTGTACGCCGATGACCCAACGTCTGAACCGAGTTTCTGGCCAGGCCCCTTAGACGCTTGTTTAAATTTTGCTAAGACGTCATCGACGCTACGCCACTCCTGCTCACCTGCAGTTCCAGAATTACGCTGTAAGTCCCTTCCAACACCTTGTCCACTGTTGGCAATTGGCCAAGTGTTTCCACCTTGAAGCTGACCAGAACTATTCTTCTGAAATTCTTTCTGGTTCCAGGAGCCTGTGTCAGCAAGACGTTGTGCCAATGTCTTTTCACTCCGTCCATCCTTGGATGGGAAGCCAGCTGCTGTGTATCCTGGGGCACCTGACCACGAGACGCCTCCACTAGCAGCAGAGGACACATATGCAGCATCCCATACGTCACTGTCTTCTGGCTGCATCCAAGACGTGTCCGTTTTGCCTTGGACTGTTTCAACACCCCAGGGCATTTTACGTTGTTGATCATAGCCCGTTTTCTGATTCAAAGTCTCAGCTCCCTGCAAAGGTTTCCTACTGGAGGTTTCTGGCGCCTTTGCTTGCCATCCTTGGCCATATGGGTCCCATGACTCTGTCTGTCCAAACTGCTGAACGTCTTGTTTGCCTGCTGCCCTATTTGCACCAAACTGATCCCTGAGCAGCACATTTTCATTTCTTCCTGCTTTACTAGAGAAGGACACATCCCTTTGACTTGTATATCCGGCAGAGCTCACCTCGCCAGCGTAAGAACTGCCCCAACCGCTGGAGTCCTCTCTGCCTTTCCCAACTTCAGCACGGCCACCAATCTCTCTCTTATCTGCAGGTCTCTTGGTGCCATATGACATCTCTTTATACGACAGGTCATCCCTTCTCAAAGAGTCATCAGGCCGCTTAGAACTGCCTCTTACATCTAATTCCTGCTTGCGAAGAGAAGAATCCCTTTCCCTGGCATCTTCCCACCGACTGGAATCACGCTTACGATACGAGTCTTCGTTGTCCCTGGAACTGGAGCCTTCCTTGCCATCACGATAACCACCTCTTCCAGATGAATCCCTCTCTTCCCTACGCCTACTTCCAGCACTGTGGCGATCCAGGTCGTCGCCACCCCGTTGCTTTCCGTCTCTGCTGGAGGAGTCATCTGTATCCCACCGCGTTTTACCGCGAACCGGTTGCTCCGCCTTTCCATAAGACCCTTCCTTAGGACGCCTGATCTGACCATGAACATCCATTTCATAGTTTGGTGCACTCTTATATGGATCTTCGCGTTCTGTGCCTCTTGTGGTGGCATTGCTGGAAAAAGGGTCAAGGCCGCCATACAAAGCAGCCTTATTTGACGACTTATATGATTCGGTCTTCTGAACCGCTGGTTCAACAACCTTTAACCAGCTTGGAACATCGGACTTCTGAGAGGAATATGAGGCAACTGACAAGTCTTGCGTCGAATAGCCATAATCTTGTGGTTTCTTAGACCCAAAAGCTTTCTCCACTTGGATACTGCTGGTTTCCGGTTGTGGCTGGTAATTCTTCCAAGCGTCATGCAATGCTGGCTTTGCGGAAGAACTGCCTTTCATCTGTTGCGATTCTGGGAGATGTGCAGCTGCTGGATACGGCTGAGATTGGTAGTCGAACTTAGAAGAATCCTGCTGCATGTCCGACCAGCCGAACCCTGGCATTCCATACAGACCCTCATAGCCTCCAGCTGCCTTGGCATCGGCGGGCTGCTTGGTTTGCTTCCCAACTGGATACGATATATATTCCACCTGGCTTTGATATGCTTCTGCACCGGTATTCAACTGACCTTGGCCACTCTGAGTCCTGTTCGCGGGCTTCTGTGGGGAGCCATGTTGCTGTGCCCCTGCAAATGAGAAGGCCTGCTGCATACCAGTCCAGTAGGATGGATTGCTGCTGCTTCCAAATGCCTGCGGGTCTTCCGAGCTGACCTTAGTTGAAGTCTACAGATGTAAACATGCAGACACTTAAAAATCTTACGAGTCATGTTAATTAAACTTCATAACAAAGAAAAGAATCAGAGTTGTTTAATGCTTTGCATGCCACGGGAGAAACTTGCGACATTATAGATGCGCTTACTAAAGCGGTTGGATGTTAGAAAGCCAGCATTTGTTCTACATAAATAAGGAAGATATTAATTAGAGATACAATTTTCCCATGCAATCACATACAAATAATTCAATTACATAGGTTTGGTTAAAAATTCATTTCTAAACAAGATTCATGCTTACACTCTATCTTCAGCGGTTGATGAGATATAACGCTTTTACTCTAATGGGGTTAAATGGACTGAAATACCAAAAAATATCAGGCCGATGACAGAACAAGACTTAAATATAAACAGATAAGAAATGGAAATTATGATTAAAGAAAAAGTTTAACAAATTGTTCATCATAGATTAGGCAGCAACAATGTTGCCTGCAGTTAATGTTCATGTTTTACCTGCTGTGTGCGAAGGCTGGCGGCCACTCTGTTTGCATGGAATGTTCCTCCGCAGTGGATTGAATAGTGCTGAAAAACAACACCAGTGGATGACAGTAAATACAGATGAAAAATTCAAACTAATTCTACAAATCTGAATGCTCAAAATTAGTTTAAACTCTTCCACAAAGCATGCTTGACATGATTTAATATTGTCAAAGAAGTCATGTTTGATGGCAGTGTTGGGTGTGACCAACACCAAGGGCACTGTCACTGAACCCATAGTTGTTAAAAACGATAAAATCAAAATAAAAAAAAGGAAAAACGTCGTTTTATTGAAAAAAATAAAAAAACGAGAAAAAAAACGGAAAAGAAAATAATTTGACTTTGCTACATCTTTTACTGCATTTAAAATTCAAAACCTTGTTTACACAATTTAATTTTAATCAGCAAATAACATCACTTTATTAGTAAACACCAAATAACAGTAATCTACAACAATTATTTTCTTTTTCATAAGTTTGGTTTAAAAAAAATTGAGAAATTAAAAATATTGAAATCTTTTCAAATTTAAATTGCATACATAAGTCCACATAAGTCCATGCTGACATTAGCAATTAAAGCTAAACTTTGTAAGTATAGAGTGTACTTACTTAAAAATTGTAGATCTTGGCTACTTACAATATATTATTCTGACTTATATTATAAGAACTTAATATGGAGTAGGCTAATATCCGTCAGTTTATCAGTCAATCAGAGATTACTGAGTACAAAGACAACATTTCGCATTTTGGATAACTTAGAAATTCAAATAACTTTTAAAAATTTTATTTCCTGAACTGTGCTGTTTATTTCTCAACTGATGACACTAAATAGTGAAGTAAATTAGATGAATCCTTGAAAGGACGGAGACAACGTAAGGGATAGGCCTATCAGACAAAAATAAAATTAAACAAATAGTAACAGACAGTGAATAACTAAATAAAGTTACATATAAAAATAAAAAACGGAAAAATACGAGACGAGAAATAAAAAACGAAAAAAACGACGTTTTATGGAAAAAAATAAAAACGAAAAACGTTTTTTACAACTATGACTGAACCCATGGGCTTCAAAAGAAAGAAGGATGGAAGTTCACTGTCAAAAGCAACAGAAACATTCAGTAACAAAACTAATGTAAATGCCTTGACCAGCGTCCAGAAAGTAAAAAACATAAATGAACTGAAATACATGAGCCGTCCAAAAATATTCTAGGCAGATTAAATACGATCTTTTTGGACTTCACGGAAACATAGATGAGCCAAAAGGCAGATTAAAATATGTTAATTTCAGAGCAACATATGCAAATACAATGGACTATAAGAAAAGCATGTATTCTATCAAATTTTACACAACAAACCTGTTGGTTTTTGAAGGTGAGACTGCAAACTTCACAACTAAGCCATTCCTGGCCATCTCCTGAGGCTGCTTGTACCGCTGGTTTTGTTCCAGTGTACGTAGAATACGCTTGAGACATTGTACGTCAATCTGTACCTTTAAAGTAAAATTAAATAACTTTGAAATCCTTTAATTCTTCACTTTGCATGACTTTTCCAGCAATGCTACAGAAGGACAAAATACTATTACGATAACATATGTGACCTGCTCTGGCAAAAGGAGGCGGAAGTCGCCAGTGATAAAACTGAAGAAATGAGCTAAAACACCAATCAGGTGTACACTTTTCACTCATCATTTCTTGGCATATATCAATAAATAGGATCTTATATTATATGGAAAAAATATTATTTTAATAATATTTCACCTATTTCATGACAAATTTACACATAAACTTTGTGATCTATCTAGGGTTTGTATTAAGATAATAAACTTTGCATGCGTTTTTCTTGAAATTGTACTTTCGAGTAGAAAAAATTATAAAATTCATATCTCTGGAACCCATCAAGATAGAATAATAATTTTTTCAACATTTTAAACAGAAATTATTACTTATCAATTTTATCACAAAATATACAAAACTAATTTTTTGGACAAAAGCCTCCTTTTGCCAGAGCAAGTCACATATACATGTATGCCATATTTAAACAACAAAGTCTTGTGCTTTCTTGTGGTACGAGGAATTACTGCATTTTTTGAGTATTTAACTATGCACTAGTGTTATGAAAGCAAAATACTGATTGGCCGAAAATCACATATGAAAATTCAACCTGTCTGATGTGTTAATGGAACCAGTCTGCCTAAATTCTTGATTTCAAAAAGAGGGTGAAAATGCAAAATTTATTGGATTCCCGACAACAATTTTTCTAACGAGTGTTAAAATCCCCAAAACTAGTATGGATCAGTTGACCAATATCCTGAACTGTAAAACTAGTACAATAGAAAATATCCCAACATTAGATTTACAAATTATTTTGTTAGCATTTAGAAAATAGATTTCGGGGATCCGGTGGAAATTCAATTTCAGGGTTTGGGGTTTCGGATACGGATAAATCTTCTGTGACATTAGATTCCTACCAGCCAAATCAGCATAGCAATTGCTTCCGCAGCAGAAGACCTTTGTGCATGCACAAACAATTAACATTTCTGCACAAACCTTCGATCGCACATACATGCATTGAAAACCACATGCACATTCAGTCATTCATTCAAAAAAATTATTTATATATAGCCCCTTCAAGATTCCTACTCCGAGGAATCTTTTATTTTCAAAACATGCTTGAAATGGCTGATTTATTCTTAGGATAGTCAACAATTCGTTATTTTCCTATCAAATGGCGTCGTGAGGGTCGGTTAGGGTCAGTGTCATCATAAGAAAACATCTTTAAAAACCTTCTGTCGCATTAGTACTTTGTGCATGTGTTACGAGGCGGAATTTTCCGCCGCAGAAGCACCACGCTCCGGGGATTCGCAATACACACAATTACAGCTAAGCAGTAACAACATAATTTACAAGTCAGTGATATATATATATATCCATTAATTAGACACTTGTAAGTCAATGTTCATGGCCTAATGGAAACGGTTACCTACCGACTAATCTAATAAGCGACAACTCATCTCTTTTCTCCTCCCAGATGTCACATATAACAAATACTTACACCGACTTTCGTGGGGTCAGCCCGAATCCCCGAAAACGCTATTCGAAAATGTACAAACGCCCGATTTCCCGAAAACAGTTTTCACTAGAAAGCGGTCGAACTATTCAAAGTTAAATTGTAAACATGACCCCTAAAGACCTAGCGTGGCCTTGATGTATACGATATACTGCCTATTCAAATATGTATTTGTTAATGATGTTCATTCGGGTCCGACTTAGAAAATCAATTTCGGGGATCCGGCCGAAATTCCTTTCGGGGATTCGGGTTTCGGCCCGCACCCACTTTCGTTATCAAAAGTATCGGGCATCCAATTACCTGTCAGTGCTAACAGAGGCAAGCAATCACGCGGATTACGAACCTATGAATGAGTAAATATTTCAGGCAAAATTAGGCAATCGTATGATTGAACCACTACTTGAGTAGTCATTGGTAAAAGTGCTAAAACTCACCTCTCGTTAATTAAACCATTAAAACTTGAACAATTTTACAAAATCTTCTAACTACAAGATGGACGCCCAGATTACATATTTTGACATAGATTCACAAGTGCAGCAGCGAGATCTGTGATGCGCCATCAAAATAATCGTCAATCTATCTACATTGTATTTGTATTTACTACATGCAGATGTCTTAAAATTACAATACTGTGCCAATAAAATAAAGAATTTCACTGAGTGATGTTTTCAGATATTAATCCAACAGAAGTTATACGACTTGGCCACTGTTTAAAATGAGAAGGAATTTTGCAAAAAGATTTGGTAAACTGATACTGCCCTCAGGCGCGATTTAATACCAATGACGGGTTCTGTGGTATGGTAGTATCTATTCGTAGTCTACAGAGAAGTAAGTAAGACATGCACAAGATATGTTAATCTATCATATATCGTCCTCCTCCTCCTCGTCATCATCATCATTGGCACGTAAACTGTAAATGTAGGCTATGACACGTTTACATAGAGACCGACCTTATGACCTCTACCCTATCTACTTTTCAATAAATTTGTTGGTTAGGTCCTTCACCACCGCAACCCGTTTGAATGGCGTGTCTCTCGCTGGAGCAGTTGCCGTTTCAACGACTTTTCGCCAATTAAATCGTCTCGGTTCTGAGCTCGTGTCTGAAGGTCCGCCACCTCAGTCCGTGTCCACACGTACCTATAGACGTCCGACTGGTCTAATTTACCTAAAGGATCTAACGTCGAGGTTGGTTGGTAGCAACCAGAGAGCCAATCGATTGATTCAATGGCGCGACTGTCAGCTGGACATGATCTCACCCTTTCTAGAATTGATGCCTTTGCGCCAAAATAAAGTTTTCGGTTGTGAGAATGTTATAAACTTTGGCCAAATGTCCGTATTATTTAGGCTATTTCTTCTGCTAAGCTACTGACTGCGTTTAATGGTTACCAAATAAAGAATATTCTTACTTACTTAGCGAGCCAGAGTGGTCTACTATAGCCCTGCGTCGAATATAGCTCGCAGCTGCATGCCGATCGATTGATCACACGTCTTTCGTCGATGTAAAAATGATAATATGAGAACTTCTATAGTGCCTACAATTACAAAGCTGAAGGCATCAATCAATGGTCGTTACGAAAAATAGCGTTGCACGCAAAATTCCAGGGTGAATAAGGTCAAAATCGTATAGACCTAATCGCAGGCTTGAGATTCCGACAGCTAAAGCAAATTGGAACCCATGAGGCCTCATCAAGTTAGCCCTTGATTGCCCTAATAACTATAGGCTATTGCAAGCGGTAGGCCTATGTTAAATCCATACTTCATCTGGATCACTTCGGAATTTTTAGTTCCTCCTATCTGGAACATTCTCCCCACTTTCCTTTCAGCTTAGTCTTCGATGACATTTGACTGCTGATTCAAAATTGAACATGGTTAATTAATAGCCTACCATATACATATTTATATTATATGTATATATTTGTATTGTATACATTGTATTGTATTTGATCATTTATAAAGCGTTTCTCACAGCATAAGCCTTTCAGAAGCGCTCCCAGTGCGAGGCACTCCGAGAAAAAAGGAAGGTTTTAAAGTGAGAGAAAGAGGAAGAGATATGCTACCAGAGAGGATCGTAGAGCGTAGAGAATGAGGAAGTCCATTCCATAGAGAGAATGGACTCAAAGGATCTGGATTGAGCCATTGTGGTCCTAACACGGGGAACAAAAAGGTCAAGCCGGTCAGAGGATCTGAGACGACGCTTTGACGTGGCAGAGAGGGGGCGGAGAATTTGGTGACACAGATATTTTGGAGCAAGACCCAGTTGAGATTTGAGCATGAGAATGAGAACTTTAAATTGGATGCGCACAGAGAGAGAGTAGCCAATGAAGTTGTTCGGCCATAAATGTAGAGATGTGAGAGAATCGAGGGAGGCGATCAGCTATAAGTCTGGCAGCAGCATTCAGTACGGACAACTGTCAACAGTAGGCCTACTATCAATCAATCAATCAATCGATCGATCGATCGACCGACCGACCGACCGACATCAATCAATCAATCAGTCAATCAATGAAACCTGATAATATTATATACTAGCCTACTTAGTGTTGCGATATTAAAACCATAATCACCAAAGTTGTGATCATCCTGATCAGTCAGTAATAATAGCCCGCGAGGTAAAATCATAATCATATACGAATAATCGTGATCCTGATCGTATCAATAATTGCAGACAAAAGTTCGAGCTACAGCCCATGCTTAGGCCTAATAATGGACATTATTATATTAGGCCTACGTAATGACAGTTGTTGAATACATAGGCCTATACACTCATCGTGTGATATAAGGCAGCAGATAGGACTGAGGCATCGCAAGCTGTGACGTTCTAACTAACAATTATTCGTTTCCATGACGAATTTTAATGTTGTATTGGAAACTAAAGATTGTATTATTTAATGCAGAATTTATGATAAGTTATTTACTAAATAGATAGGCAGAAGTTTCTAAATGGCGAATAGCGACTCGGAACATAACTTGTTTCTGTTCCTGGCGTATGGGCTGAGACGAACAGAGTTCAAAGGCCTTCAATGAGTTAACGATGCCGAGGTCATTTCGTTGTCTGCCACTTATAAGGAATATTTGTTGGCCACCTTACATCATTAGTGCCAGAAACACTGGTCCTTCTACTTGGTTAGTGAACTGATATCTGCATCTGTAGTTCTTTAACCAAACGCTATAGCATCATTCAAGTCTGTTGCTAATCAAGGGTGACGGGAACATAATATAAAAATATTTTCAGCACCGCTAAATTTTGACCAACGCGCTGAACCATTTTGGAGCATAAGCTTTCTGGAAGGGCTAAAACGTGCATCTATGAATTATTGGTTTTACACTTGAAACGGAGAGGTGTATACGTGCGAGAAGAGGAGGAAGGTAGGTGAAATCAGATCGTACATCCCCCCTTATGCCTATCAAGCATTCCCCAATCAATCAGATTCTCCCCTCCCCTCCACGACGTCGGCCTCAGATGGACGATTGGTGACTGTCGACACAAGAGAAAAATCTCGATTATTAAAGTTGAATCACCAATTTTAATCTGTTATATTCTTCAACAAATTTGTAGTTCACTAATCAAACCAAATCATGTATTATAAAATATGAAGGCTTGAACATAGACAGAGGCATACTGCTTCGAGCTCGCTCGACATTTAGTAACGGCCAGTACATGGTTTCGAGTTGGTGTATCAGAGCTCTTGGTGCGTAGCCAAATCAATTTATTTCGTCCAGTTTTTGTGATAAATATAGCTTATCGTTCGCAAGCTTTGCTAATACTGTCAGTTGTTGCCTGAACCAGTCATCATCCGTGGTTGATCTCAGTCGATTTTCCACAATGCGGATGCGAGTCAGCTCTCGCTCAGCTGAGCAACTGGTCAACTGCTGAAAAGGAGACCAGGATTTTTTACAAGCTGGCCGTTGGCCGCCTAAACATCAAAACGATAGTGGTCTGTTACTACTGAGCTAATGCACATTTAGGCAAAGATACTGCCCTGTTTGAAGAGTTTTCTCGTAATGTTGCCTGGGTGATGGATCAGATGGTCTTGCTCGATGAATTGGAAAGTTTACATAAACAGTTGGACCATTGCAATCGTTGTGCGTCTGCAACTGAGACTACCATGAAGTCTTCATCTTCTCTAATAAGTTTTAAATTCTGACTGTACTGAATTGTATTTAGTAGAGACACATAAAATAAAAAAAAATTGATTAATTTTCATATGGAATAACCTTGAGACGTTTAATGTATGAAAATTTCTTCCCCCCTGAAAAGGCTATGAACAAGAACTTCATTCCCCCATAGGATAACGCCCCTGTAGGTAGGGGGAAATGGAGGAATCGTGATATCGTGTATCGTAATATGCAAATAATTTTTATTATGTCACCATTTGCATTGGTCGTTCTTATACTATAAGAGTATAGGCCTATACTTACTTATATGTCATTGTCGGATGATTTTGTTTAAATGCAGAAGGCCTATTTTAAACTAAGTAACTATAACAAAAAAATTATTATTGTTTATTCAAGTCTGCGTTAGAACATTAATTGTCATATGGGCTTCGTATGCATTACTTGTGACTTGTTGTTAGAGTTATGTAAAGCACCAAAGATACCCAGTGAATGAAGTAGCGCTATACTTTGGTATTACAATCGTTCATATAGCTCTGTAACCATTTGACGTGTTTTGTCTACTTACACAACAGTAATAAGTGTCACAGCGAATCTGATCGGATTGACGAATTCAGGAACAGTTAAAGAGGAATCTATTTCCATAGCAACGACTCCTTCACATTTCCAACAGACTTCAATAGATCAGAAGGAAAAAGGTAGAGCGAATAGTGACGTTAGGAAAACCACGTGGGCGACGAATCATACGAGTGGTATTGATTCAAAACCTGTCGACAGTGAGAAGACATTCGACAAACAAGCAGATCGCTTTGACAGTGTTCCGAGAAAATATAAAACGACGCTTAGGATTTTGGTTCGCGAACCCGCGCCATCTGGTTTGGGTTTTCCTAATCGCAGATGGAGTGTTTTGGGAAAGGATACGGCAAGGACCAGGCGACTGACGAAAAGAAACGCGTCTAAAAGAAAAGGCGGTAACGTGGAACTTGGAAAGAAATCCAAGATGAAAAGAGAGGTTGGTGCGAATGTGAAAAAGGTAAGAAAGAAACGAGTGAAGAGAACGAAGAAATCAGGACAAACGAAAAATTACAAAAACCTGCTGCCAAAGGCAACGAAACCAGTTTCGGCCAACACGAGAATCAAGAACGGTCATAGCAATACAAAATCTCACAAGGAGCCGAGAAAGGAACACATAGAGGGACCCATCGTGAAATCTAGCGAGGCACAGTCACAAGGAGCCATGCAAGAGACTATTCATGAAAACCAGAAGCTGGTAAGGCAAGACAGACGCCGTCGCCAAATACTACCCCTACACCCGAATAGAGACTTCTTTTATTACGATGACATGTACGACAATACCGAAATGGGAGAAAAAGTTTACGAAAACAATATATACAATTATAAGGCAGAGGACGTCGACGAAGGTGAAGCCGGGGAAGGAGACATAGCGGAATACAACGACGACGACCCTGGACCAAAGGGAAAATCTAAAAGAGGTGGATCAAAAGGTGGGTCAAGGGGTAAGTCAAAAGGTGGTTCAAAAGCTAAGGGAAAAGGCGGGAAAAGGAAAAAGAAACCTAGAGAAACTTTGAAATCAAAAGGATTCGTTATGAACTTGGAGGCCAAGTCAGGACAAAGGTCCAAACGAGACAATCGAAAGTGGAATGAAAAGAGGGAACTTGGTGTTCAGTCGAAACGAACAGACATTCGGAGCATCAACAGAACCTCATCGCATCGACTGGTACTCACCGCCAATTCCAACAAGACAGCTGCTAATGTAGCTGCGGGGAAGCAAGGAAAGCCAGAGGCGACAAGAGGCAAGAGAACAACGCCCTCGGTGACAGTGAAACGATCTACTCCGCCAGTGTTCCTAACTCTCTGCTCGGACAAGGTGTGTGCCAACGGAGGAACGTGTCTGCGATCAGCCATACGAGGAATTATCTGCATCTGTCCAACCGGGTACAGTGGAAAGACGTGCGACAATCGCTTAGACCCGTGCAACAGACACCAGTGCCAGAATGGAGCCACATGCACATCTGATGCCAAAACCCCGTCCATGCGATGCCAGTGTCCTGCTGGATTAACCGGTCAACTCTGCCAGATTGACGTGACCCTACCCGACGAACGAACTCTACCATAGCCAAAACGTGTATGTCTAAACGTAATTTAAATAAATAAATATAGGCCTAGCTTAATTATGTACGTGTAGCATACTTTCAATAGCAATGTGTATTAGCTATCCAACATAATAGAATCTATACACGTTCGCACTGCTTTACAGGGATGTACCTAGCGTTGGGCTATGCGGAGGGGGGCTTAAGCCCATAAACGAAGCTGAAGCTCCCCTCTCCAAATAAATCAATCCCCCGGTCCAACTATAAGCTCGTGCTACCGCACTCGCCATGCTCAAGGTTTGAAGCCCCCGTAAACGAAAAGTCGTAGTTAGCCTGCTGCTCTAAGAAGATAACATAAGCTTTTTGTTTTACAATAAATAGTCTCTGCGCTTAGCTTTATTTTAGATTTTGAAGTTTACGATTATGATAATGAAAAGTGGGCCCAGAGCAATTGGGCGAAACAGTGAAAAACGATTTTCATTATCTGGTAAATACACAGAAAGCTTTATAGAGCCCTGTGCCAAGCGAAAATCTAGCGCCCCACCCCTCAAAGATAAACTGACCAATCTGTTGACTCGAATACCCTATTTGTGGAAACGAAATTACTGTGCTTCTATTAACAATTTTAGTCACCTCAGATTTATTTCGTGAAACCTTGAGACAGGTTTTGGCAAGTTCCATGAGGAAAGGATTCGACTTCACCCCACCGCAAGCCATTTGTCCCATCGCGCAATCAACACGGGGTTTATGAAGCAGGCCTAGAGGCCTCGTCCATACGGTAACTTGTATAGCGCCACTCAACGTTATGTCTTGCAGCTCTTCAGATACTAGGCCAAGCTTAGAGCCTACGACCGGCTTTGATGACGTCAGAACCGTGCTATTGGGCCCTCGTCCTAGCACCAGTACTTTCATTATCGGTCTGGGGTTCACTGTTGTCTTATAGACTTAGCCTAATATATGCCTACTCTTTACACTTCTGCCTGTTCTTCTTGCTTGTAATTTTCTGGATTAAATCATCTAGCTGGCACTGACAACTCAACGCCCGCCATTTCCAAAGTTCTGATTATAGTTTAATTTTAAAGAAATTCACGGCATATACCGATATAGTTTCCATATCCAATTACGCGAAAATTATATTTATCACCGTTGGAGTAAGTTAGCTGTCTTTTCCAAAATTACAGTTTCATCGGGATCGAACTAGCTAACGTCCATTCAGTGGCGCGATGAAGGGTGGGGGGGACTTAAGCCAGCAAACGTAGCTGAAGCAGTGGTAAAAAATGACAAGAACGATTAAAAGTCAGGCCACGTGGTCCAGTCATCAACCCTATGCCCCGGGCGTGATACCGCGTTACGCCATGCGTCAATTCAGTAAAGCATTTTCCCCTAAGCAGGGACGGTATATGCAAAATCGTCTAGTTTCTCAGTGCCTCGCCTCGCTTTATAGACTAGAACATATTAAAGAGCGTTCTTTCGCTCTCTTTTCCAACAATCATAGAGCAGTATCGCAAGCGCCCTTTTCCCAAAGTGAAACCAATCAGGGCTTCGATCTATTTGCCTTCTGCGATTTCTGTCTATACCAGGTTTGTTAAATTGGTATTATTTCATTTTAGTACATTTACATTTATAATGTATATTTCATATTTCAAGGTGAAGTAAAGAGTAACTAGCGTCCACTCTTACGTTGCGCCCTGTGCCGTGGCATTGGCACATGCCTCGTACGGCCCTGTAAATACACATGTTTCTTCAGGTACACTTAGGTTAATTAATGTAAAAACTTACTTTGTTTCATATCGATCGATAAGTATGAGTCTCTAAATGTGGATCTTCTTTACTTTGTTTCACCCAGTTTCCGATCCAAAGAAGACAACGTTTACCAACCCGTTGGGAATGACAAACAGCATATCATTTCAGACATTCGGATCCAGATGGAAATCCCAGGACGTAGGTCAAGGTCAAAGCAGCGCCACCTTTGGACCTATCGTCTAAAAGGTTTACTTACGCAGCTTGTAAATGTGATTTGAACCTTTTGTACAGTTACTTCCGTGCTTGGATTTTTGGAGCAGCTGATGTAACGGACAAAAGGCAAGGCAGCCCTGCGTTTTGATAAAGTGGTGAATTTGTATACCATTTTTGACTGGTTCAACTTCATCATGCGTTGAAAATACAAGTATTTGAATGGCAGAACGATTATATATTTATAGCAGTTGAAATTCTGCACCATACCTGTTGTTATAATAATTATTTGATCTGTTTAATTCTTAATGCTTAATTCTTCGTCAGTGAGCTAGGCCTAATTGTCGTTTGTTCGGATTATTAATGGATGGGAATTTAATCCGTTGGATGTGCTCTGCTTGTGTTCTTGAGCCGACGGTCCACGGTAATAATAATTAAGCGAGCACAAAATAGCGACGCACAAATTCGAGACTGCGGTAATATAGTGATCATCAAAACAGTGATTGAATTAGAAGGTTCGCTTACAATGTAGAGGATTTTTCGCAGAAAAACATTAATCGACTCAACAAATTAGCAGGAAATGGAGACTTACAATGGTCGTTCAGTAAGCCCCACTGATTACGAGCGCCGTTGCCTCCCTCTGGCGGAGCGCGGGGAAAATATTCACCGCGAATTGGGGGGAGGGGTGTAACTCCTCGGTGCCAACACAACAGCGCGTCCAATTTCTCGCGCCGGCGGAGGCCAAATCAGCTGCATACAGGCGAAGGCCACGACTCATCCTAGCCACACAGAAGCAGTTTAAATGCGCCTGTACCTTAATTTATTACAATACTTATCACATATAAGCTTATATCAACGCTAGCAATGCATAACCAATTGGAAGCAGGTTTATATTGTTTGCCTTTCATATTATATCATACAATTTATTACAATGGGCTTATAACGTTCAAATTTGAACGTTTTACTCGTAATAGGCCTATATATCTGGCTCAAGCTATTTTTGACCCTTGTGGCTTCCCCCCCCCTGTCAAAACTGTCGCTAAAAATACTTTCAACATGTTAAATCCACACTTCAGCAAGGCTGAAACGCTTCTGACTTGTTAGTTCCTCCTATCTGGAATCGTGAAAAACATTCAGGAGACATTTGCATTTCATGCTTTTTGACATAAAACTAATTAAAATGTATCTTTGGAAATTGGCTGCTGAAATTCTACTAAAAAATAAAAATACTAAATGTGTGACGTCACACATGGCATGACTTACAAACTGTCACACTTAATACCATTATACTAATATACTTATACTCAAGCACGCAGAATCCATCAATCAGCTCGATCGCTTCTGAATTTTTAGGTCCTAATAGCTGAAACATTCTACCCTAGATTAGTCTTCGATCAAGTTCGATGACATGTCACTGCTTATACAAAACTGAACATGGCTTGTCATGGGTGTCGCTATCTTAAAACCATTATCGCCAAAGTTTTGATCATCCTGAGCAGTAAAATCATAATCATATACAATGATCATGATCCTGATCGTATTGCAGACTTTAGGTCGAGCTACAGTCCATACGTAATAATGGCTTGTTTTTATATAACGTTGTTGGATACGTATCCTGATCACAATTATGATGTAAGACAATAGACAAGGTACTCTTATAATAGGTGTGACGTTCTAACTAGCAGTAATTCGTTTCCATGGCGAATTTTGATGTCGTATTGGAAACTAAAGATTGCATTATTTAATACAGAATTCATGATAAGTTATTTACTAAATAGATAGGCAGACGTTTCTAAATGGAGGATAGCGACTCGGAACATAACTTGTTTCTATTCCTGGCGTATGGTGTGTGGCGAACAGAGTTGCCTTTTCTGCGGCAAAGGCCTTCAATAAGTTAACGATGCGGAGGTCATTGCGTTGTCTGCCACTTAGGAGTATTTGTTGGCTACACTGCATCATGGTTCCTGAAACATTGGTCCTTCTACTTGGTTAGTGAACTGATATCTGCATCTGTAGTGCTTTAACCAAATGCTATTGCATCATTCAATTCTGTTGCTAATCAAGGGTGACGGGCATATAATTATATCTCTCAGCCCCGCTAAATTCTGACCAACGGATATACTATTTTGGTGCATAAGCTTTCTGGAAGGGCTAAAGCGTGCATCTACGTACTGTGGGAGCAAAGGTTTTAGACTTGAAACGGCGAGGTAGGTGGGGGGAAATGGAGGAATGGTGAAATCGTGTATCGTGATTCATTCATTCATTCATTCATTACAAAGTTTTATATAGCGCCTTCAAGGTTACTACTCAGGAGCGCTCCCGACCACAGCACGGTTGAAAAGTGACATTTGAGGCAAGTATAGCAAAGATTCAGAGTGAACCGCTAGAGTACCGGGCAAACCGATAGAGTGCAGGCCAAACCGATAGAGTACAGGCCAAACCGATAGAGTACAGGCCAAACCGATAGAGTACAAGCCAAACCGATGAGTAGTACAAGGCCAAACCGATAGAGTACAGGGCCAAACCGATGGAGTACCTTCCAAACCGATTGAGTAGAGTTAGCGTCCGCGAAGGAAATTGTTTTCCGACCTCACAATAACAAAGTCTGCTCAATAGAAATTAACGAATAAGAGTAATCTAGGATGTCAATAAGTAATCTAAACGGTTTGTAGTTTTTGAGAGCAGCTGTTAAAATCTTTACGCAGTTGCGTAATTGCGTAATGCTAGTTACGCGCCTGCTACATGAAACATACATACAAACATACATACATACATGCATACATACATACATACACATACATACATACATACATACATATACATACATACAGACATACATACATACATACATATACATATAAGGATCCTGGTGGCCGAGTGGGTTGGTGCCCGCTCGCCGCGCATAGCCGGCCAGGTTCGCTTCCCGGTCTGGTCGGATTATCAGAGACTAATTTCTCGGATCTTTACTGCGGGTGGCTCGGTCGCATTATAAACGTGGAGTACAATACAACACACAATACAACACATCACAATACAACTGGGGTGCGGTGGTGTAGGGGTATGTTCGGTGCCTTGCAGCTGGAGGGTTGCGGGTTCGGATCCACCTCAAAGTCGCCGCGTAGGGACCCTGGGCAAGTCCTTCACTCGCAATTGCTCATGCGCTTCGGCGTGAAACTCCGACTCAGCGTTCGCGCAGTAGTCGGGAGCGCCTCTGAATGGGAAATCTGGTTGGGGCGCTATAACAAGTGTTCAAATACAATACAATACAATACAATACGTAATGTAACATGGGTTTGTACAGCACATGCATGTAAAGTATTCCCAGTGCTGTTGTGTATTGTATACGATGTATGACGGACTCAGAATATCGAGTTCATTCGGGCCTACCACTGAACTAAGATAAAGCTGAAACAGCCAACCCAGAGCTCGAGGGTACGCGTACTCTAAAATAGGGTACGTTAAAAAACGTACGTACCTTTCAAAAAATAGAATACGCGTATGGTACGTATCATACACGAAAATTTTATTTATGGTTTTTGATTGAATGCAATTTTTGCGACAAACAGTTCTGGGTTGGATCAGGCAATGACGTGGTTAACGTATTTGTATTGTTTACGTACCCTAAAATAGGGTACGTTAAAAAACGTACGTACCTTTCAAAAAAATAGAATACGTATGGTACGTACCCTCGAGCTTTGCAGCCAACATAACAGCAAATCGAATCAGAAACAGATCACACGTACATGCGTTTCACTGGCTTATTTACCGAAGCTAATATCTCGTATGCAGGGACTATGGCATCCTTCCCTATCAGTGCATGATTGTATATGCCAGCACGATCTGCAAAGACAGCTATTTCACATCTCTGCGAAAATATCGTTTAAACCTTCTTTACTGGCGCGTACTTAATGGGAATGGATTATAGAAGTGTTGCATTGGATTAGACTGTTGCGAGGACACGGGCTTCTCAGTTCACTTTCTATGCTGATGCAAAATAAGACTGTTATTGTTTAATTGATCTCTGAAGATGAGAAGCAGCCGGGAGGAGTAGGCATTCTCCTTGTAGCCGCATTTACTTTAATGTATATTGGATGCATGTGATACAAGTAGCTTGATTGTATAGGATCTATGCTGCTGCTAGGTTAGAGTTATAAGTGTACACTGTACATATATACAAAATATATGGATGTGCGCACTCAAATATATATATATATATATATATATATATATATATTGCTGTATTTTATTGTATTTGAAAATTTGTAAAGCGCCTCTTATTATAAGCTATTCAGAGGCGTTCTCAGCGGAACAGTCCCGAGAGAATAATAAGTCTTCAAGCACCGGGCAGATCAGGGAGAGACCCCAGCCCAAATCTTAGAGCGTACAAAGGGGAAGGTCATCCCAAGAGGAAGAACCTACAAAAGCAAAGGCGCGATGTTGGGTCCTTGCTCGAGGGACAAAGAGATCAAGACGGTATAGAGAGCGGAGAGGACGAAGAGAAACAGCAGAGGTGGGCTTGAGCATCCGATCACAAAGGTACTTGGGAGCCAGTCCTTGCTGAGTCCTAGAAACTATGAACAAGATGTTGTACCGGATTCGAGAAGCAATGGGTAGCTAATGCAGTTCATCAGTCATATAAGTTGAAATATGAGAGAAGCGAGTAAGGCGGGCAATGAACCTCGCTGCCCAGGTCATTATACATTCTAATGACCAGGGATCAATGTATATGTCAGCATCATTGGCATAAAAAATATAAAAATTAGGTGTTGGGAAACGGTCTACTATGCTTCGGATGCAACACGGAGAACAGAGACCGCCAAAGACAATTTGATTTAACGAATGGTTCATAGTCGTTTGGTTCTAAGCAGACAATTTTACGAAAGCGCGGCAAGGCCATAATGAAATAAATATCTTCAGATGAATGGAAAGACTGCGATTTGATAGTCAAACGATTGGTTATAATCATTGACTCGTGTAATCGTACGATGTGAGAGTAGAAACAAAGGCATGCTATAAGCGAAACGTCAAAGCGAAAGTTATAAGCGCATAGTAACATTCGTAAAATGACATTCCCTGATTCGGAAAGAAGTCGCATGTTGTTGTGCGACATTCGATCAATGAGTTTGTTACAGACTCTGCTCGACTTCAGAGTCAGTAGTCCCCGTGAAACCGATAAACCGTGAAAAAACAGAGCTTTCTGTTGAGACACAGACAAGAGGTTCGGCACGCTATATACTCAAAGACAACTATATAGGACTATTTGAAATCTTGTGTGAGGACAAGCGAAACGAATTCGTTATCTTCAAAGGACAGCAGCTTAGGATCTGCAAGGTTGTGTCCTCAACGCCAACGAGTAATTTGGAGATAGTATATATTTAATTATATATATTTATATATATATAACATTAAGATTCTCATACTGGCTTAAGAAAACTATAGTGTATACTATGTAAGTTTTTAATAGAGCACAGTTCTTTACTAAGCTGTTGGAGGTAACTGTAAATGGTGTTTGAGCAATTAATATATTTTTATATAACTAGAAAAAGCTAATTAATTACAAACCGATTTTAAGCAACCACCTATTTGGACATTGAATATTTTTTATATAACTAGAAAGATCTCATTCCTCACAAACTGGTTTTAATAAGCGACCATCTGTTTCTACAGTCTGTTAACATGAATTTGTACAATGTTCGAGCAGAAGCTAAGTCGCATGCGGCTGTCGCGGATGACCTATGACCTATATTATTACGTAGCGTGATATTGTATTCTCCAAGGGTTGGTTCTGACAGTGATGGATGCTAATATCAGTATGCATGCTGATGCCTTGTGCATTAGGCACTGGCACTAGCACCATATATCTGTCCATTGAGGTGTGAATTTAAGAGGCGTCTTAGTTTAATTATAAATGCATATAAGATAGATTGCCCCGATGAGATTCAGTTAAAGGGTGAGATAAGTAACCAAGGGAGTGCTGATAGAACCAGTACAGACCGCCTTGTGGGTCTAGACAATAGGGGTCTTGGTAGCAGGAGAGCCTTTTTGTTTATAATGACATCAAATGCAAATGCAAATCTATAGCTACAGACTGGCCTCGACCCTGCACGCTTTTCAATGCTCGGTAGTGTTACAGTAGTGGTTAGCCTGCTGGACTGTCAGTAGAGAGGTCGAGGTTCAAATCCCCGTCAGGGCTTAAAATTATGAAATTTCAATTACTGCCCATCCCTGCTACTGGACAATCTTCTTTTAATTGTAGACGCTTTCAATAAATTCTCCTCAACGCACATTTTCGATTTACCTTGATGGCCGTGTAAGCAGTGGCGGCGCCAGACATTTTTTCTAGCCAGGGCATAACCAGGGCCATCATACAAGTAACCAGTGTAGGGGCGGTTTATACCCCAAATAAATTCTCGGCAGGGCAAAAATTCTGGCAGGGCAACGACCAGGGCAAAGGCTTTTTTACCAGGGCATTTGCCCTGGCTTGCCCTGGTGTAGTGCCGCCACTGCGTGTAAGCAGCCCTTTTGGGTGTTTCGTGAAAAGCGTTAAACATGTAGGCTACATGTTTCGTTAAATACATCTTTTGAAAGCCTCGACTACCCCGACTTCTCATGTTTATTCATAAAAGGGCATGCACAATGCACATGAACAAAAGCACTGGCCTAGGAACACCTGGAACACGTGATTGAATCAATCAATCAATCAATCAATCAATCAATCAATCAAGGCAATCGATCTGTTTCGTTGTTTTGCAGAATTTCTGCCATCCGGTGACGCAACTAGAATCGGATGACGTCACGCCGGAAGAACCCGATACGATGACGTCACGAACCGGAAACTCAACGACACATATCATGCACCGAGTGACCCTTCTCGTCTTCTGTCTCTGTGGCGTCATCGTGTCGTCAACATACGCTCTTTGCCTCAGCGAAACGCACGTTGACGTCATCGTCAGACTTCCACCGACAGTTCATCTGGGTAATAATAATAATAATAATAATAATAATAATAATAATAATAATAATAATAATAATAACAATAATAACAATAATAATAATAATAATAATAATAATAACAACAACAACAACAACAACAACAACAGCAACAACAACAACAATAAAATTAAAAATAATAATGACAACAGTATTAAAAATATCTATTATAATAACTAGACGTTTGCCCGTCCTAATACGGAAAATGACCTTCATAACGTAGACCCCTTCCCTCCCCTCCCCTTCCTCATTTGAGACTCTTTGCAACAATGCGGATACCAGACTCTTTGCCTCTATTCTGCACAATCCTTCTCATGTATTGCATAAATTGTTACCGCCGATCAAGCGTAACTCGCTACTCCATGCGGCCCCGGTCCCATAATCATATACTGTGAGCTCCCCGTGCTTAACAACCTCACTCAGAAATGCTTCCTTGCCAGGATACTATACAAATAAACAAAGTTTCCCTAGATCTGGCTCTTTAAGCTCTTCATATGATCCCTATGACTAGCCCTAACTCTTCCTTCCCTATGTTCTCCTTGATGTACAATAACTTCTCTCATTCAATTCTTTGGTTGTATATATATATTTTTTGTTTTGTTTCAATGTATTAAGCTCAGGGCCGGCCTTAGGCACAGGCAAAGCAGGCAGGTACTGTTGCCTAGGGCGCCAAGATCTAGGGGGCGCCATTTTCACAAAAATCTATTAGACTAATAGTTTTATGTTTTTCACTTTTTTGTTAGCCATTTTTCAATTACAATGATTATTTTCATGCGGCCCCGGTCCCATAATCATATACTGTGAGCTCCCCGTGCTTAACAACCTCACTCAGAAATGCTTCCTTGCCAGGATACTATACAAATAAACAAAGTTTCCCTAGATCTGGCTCTTTAAGCTCTTCATATGATCCCTATGACTAGCCCTAACTCTTCCTTCCCTATGTTCTCCTTGATGTACAATAACTTCTCTCATTCAATTCTTTGGTTGTATATATATATTTTTTGTTTTGTTTCAATGTATTAAGCTCAGGGCCGGCCTTAGGCACAGGCAAAGCAGGCAGTTACCTAGGGCGCCAAGATCTAGGGGGCGCCATTTTCACAAAAATCTATTAGACTAATAGTTTTATGTTTTTCACTTTTTTTAGCCATTTTTCAATTACAATGATTATTTTCATTTGAATTCAAAACTGTCGATAATTACTGATTCCGTTGGACCTTTTCAAGTGATACAATTTCAAAACCGCACAAATTTTATTTTAACCATTGAAATCTAATTATTTCACGACATTCTGCATGTACTCTGTAGGTCTAGTCTTTTTCTGTAATATTAGTCCTGACCGTGCGTAAATCTGATGCATTGATGCTGACATAGTGACATAGTTCGGATGAAAATGCCAACAATTGAATTAATGTTGTAGAATGTTTAATCTATGTAGGCAAATCTTTAGGCTACTTACTTGTTGACTGCCGAGTTCTGTTGCATAAATTAGTCATGTAAAAATGTGCACACTTACATTTTAATAACGGTTTTCTTAAATAGGCCTATATCTAAATCAATTTATAGTTTCGATCTTATAAAATTGAAATTTGAATTACAAAAATTATGTAAAGCCCCATGAAGCGTCAGAAGTAATGGGCAGTAGCGTAACGAAGGGGCAGAGGGGCGAAACCGCCCCCGGGCGCAGCACGGGGGTCGCGCGCAAAATTAGCTTTCAGTGGTACACAGAACTATGACAAGAACGATTAAAAGTCACCAACAAAATTAAAAAGGGCGCAGTCATCAACGCTTGCCCCCGGGCGCTGAAACCCTTCGTTACGCCACTGTAATTGGGTACTCAAAATTGTAAGAAAAAAATACAAGAAACAGATTTTAGTATCAAAAAGTTAAAGCGATGACTTTCCAACTATTTCAACAAAATTGAAACTTCTTTAGCTGTTAGTGTTAGCACCCAGTCATCTGCTAGTAGCCTAATAGGCTACGTTTGTAATATAGCCTACTAACATTGCAGGTATTTGCTTAAATTGCTTTCAGCTTTATTGTGTTTTGATCAACGGTCATAAACCGAAACCTGATGGAGAAAAAACTACAAGCAGAAAAAGTTTCTGATTAGGCCTATTTCAACAAAATAATAATTATTTTTTTAATAAATATTTTTTGTCTTGTTTCGGTAATTCGAAATTTTCGGTAATTGGAAGTGTTTTTGCTGTTTACCATTCCCCAAATTCAAATAATCCAAGGTTGAGTGCACTAATAAAAAAAGTAATAAATAACTCAGTTGAGAATAGGGCCTAATGTTCATGGTTGGTTCATCGTTGGGTTGTGACGTGAAGTGGACCGTGGAGTGGGAATCAGAGGGCGCCAAATGCAAGCTTTGCCTGGGGCGCCATTTGGTCTAGGGCCGGCCCTGATTAAGCTTGCCATGTATAGTGCTGTGCGTTTGCTAGTGCTTCTCATTAAAGAATAGAATTACTTACTAACTTATCCTCCTTCCCTGCCCCTGCTCTGCCCTGCCCCTCGTGGCTGGTTATCACCTCCGACAGCGCATTGCGTGTCTCCGCCTGGCGAATGACACAGTGTGAAATCAGCGTAGCACGCTATGACTGACAGAAAGACAGACATTTCACTTCGTTTACATTATTAATAATGATAATAATAGCAATATAGGTCTACATGGAAGCTGACCTGATTATAGATTGTGTTTGTGCCAGGTGCATTCGACAGACTCAGGCGCTAAGGCAGTTTCTAATTATTAGAAATAATAATAACATCGTTACATAATTCCTATCATCATCCTCCACGCAATCGTAATTCTAACGCGACAATATTTAACGAGGGCTGCGTCAAGTCCGAGAGGTTGTCCAGCGATAGCCCACCGTATTAAGAACAAAATTCGGTTGCCAGAAGACCGGAGCAGGAAGTAGAAAAGGAGCTGCCATTACAAGAACACCATCACAAAACAAGTATTAGCAATGTAACTAATTGGTTTTATAGAGGCGCTACATAAATGTTCAATTACATTACGTTTAATCTGTTCAGACGTCGATGTCTTCTTCAAAGAAGGACACAGAAATAAAATCGAAAAGGAAAATCTATCACCCGGTCGTCACAACATCCGAGTGATCGGTGAGATATCTTCTTACGTTATTGATGAAACTCACTGTTTAAATTCAGGATTTATTGGCTTAAATCACAGTTCAGTTACCATCGATTAAAGCCAGAGCGAACAAAACAGGAAGAAGTGTACATAATTATGATGAGAGAGAGAGAGAGAGAGAGAGACAGACAGAGAGAGACAGAGAGACAGAGACAGAGAGACAGAGAGAAGAGAGAGAGAGACAGAGACAGAGAGAGAGAGAGAGAGGAGAGAGAGAGAGAGTGAGAGAGAGAGAGAGAGAGAGAGAGAGAGAGAGAGAGAGAGAGAGAGAGAGAGAGAGAGAGAGAGGTCTGCTTTAGCGGTACCACATTTGTTTAGAATGTGTATAACAAGTCATTTCTAACAGTTATGTTCGTCACAGATACTGTTTGCGACGACCAATATCTATGAATTACTTTTCCAAAAGACACACACGCGCGCGCGCACATGCAAACACACATACACACACACACGCACACACACATACGCACACACGCACACACACACAATTCTAATTACGAAGGGTATCGACACCGTTTTGAGACTGGGAGTGGATCCAGCCGGAAAACCATTTTCCTTTCTTTCTTATCGCATTTCCCAGGTTAGTTTAGCCGAAACAAGTTACAAATACATCCTGATACGATAAGATGTACGACTAAAAGCCACATTTTGGAATGGGGTATGCCTCCCCAAAGTCCCGTCTTGGGGACAACACCCTGGCTTTAAACGTAACGTTACAGATACTCGTCATCCATTTGACAGGCCTGAGATTGCGGATATCAGTTCTGGCGGAAGACATTCCATCATACATCCATCATACGTACAATTGCATTGGCTTAGGTATAGGTACTATATATAGGATAACCTGAAGTTAGCTGCCCAGCGCTCTTAAAAGGTACGTATGGACCTTATAATGCACCTTGATACGAACGTATACGTACATGCATACATACATACACACACATACACACATACATGCATGCATACATACATGTAGATATATACATTATACGTACATGCATACATACCACTTTGTCTGAAGGGTTCCTTCCCGCCTTCTATTCTGTTCTATTTATGGTCTTGCATTGTAGGGTCGGGAACACCTTTTACGAGTTTTCTGGAAGAGGTGCTATACAAATTAACACTTGCAAATTACAAATTCATGCACAATTACATAGAAACATACATGAATACATGCATATGAGGATAAATGCATCTATACAGGTGTCTTGTATTAGCCTTCAGTGCATAAGTGCCATTCCCAGTTGCTTAATATAGCAGCACATTCTGCCGATAACGGCGCCTATGACGTTCTTCCATTGCAACAGTAGCCTATAATTGCATTTGTAGTTTTCATTTTCAATGAATTTATCGCGTGAGTTAGTTGACTTCGGGTGCCACCCCCATGCAGCAACGCATGCTGTTCCTCCACATATGGTATATGGTCGTTGATAGTGTGATGTGTCGCCGACATAGAATCACGTTCAACGGAAGACCGGAAGTCACTTCCGAGTCAATGTCACGATCAAGGACACGCCATTTGTTATCCAGCTGCTCTGCTACCATGGCCTATAACCTTCAGATGCTCTGTTACACTGCCCTGTGCCCTTCAGCTATTCTGTTACCCTGGCCTATGCCCTTCCTTCAGCTTCTATCGTCGCCGGATAAGACCATGCAAGGCTGCGAGCTTCTCTATGGAGGAGAATTTGATGGTGGGATGTAAGCTACGTATGTATGTACGTGTGTGTTTGTTTGTTTGTATGTATTTGTGTATGTATGTATCTATTTATAGATGTGTGTACGTATGTCTTGATGTATATATGTGTCTATGTATACATTTATGTACCTATTTTGTGCATGCGTGTACGTAGGTCTATTTTTCTATGTATGTGTGTAGCTACGTATACATGTACGCCCATTACGCATGCATGTGTGCATGTATGTATGTACGTACGTATGCATCTATGTATAAAGTGTGTATCTGGACACCAAATGCAGGGCCTTTTAAGTGCCACACAAAAGCGCAGGAATTGCTTGACTATGTTGTCGTTGTCCCCTTTATGAGATTAATTGGAGGATCTAATTATGCAAATTGATTACAATAAAGCTTTTAGAGATATATCAGAAATTTGTCGTTCTTAATTCTTCTTCGACAGATCTCGTGGATGTCCAGCCAACTGGTCATAGCCCCTGTGATGCCAACTTCCTGTGTGGTTCAGGGGCAACATCCGGTGAGCTGCTGGCAGCCTGCGACTCGGCCGAAACGAAATGTGTCTGCACCCGAGGATTCACCCGATTACGAGATACGTGCGTTGGTAGGTAGCAAACTATTGCCGATACATGTTTCCCCATAAGGCAAGGCGAAGGAAGGAACGGCAAGGGAAGGCACAGAAGGGATCCAGAGACGTCATTTGGAGGGCAGAGCACCAAGTGCCCCACTGAATTTGATGGAAAAATCAACTATTGATATGTCTGTCAGTGTATTTTGTCATCAAAATATATCTTTATTCATCACTATGAGTCTATATATAGGACAGCGGAAAAGCAAACATTGTAAGACATAAATAAGAACAAGAAGAAAACATGTTAGATCATAATATAACAACAGTTTTGAACATGTAGACTAAATACAAACTTAACAAGCTGGCCAAGTTTTACCACTGAAACCCCCCGCCCTAAAACTGATATGACGTTCCTGCAAAGGCAAACGAACATCGAGTAATGTAAGTTTGAAGTCGAGTAAAGTAATGAATTATTATATTAACACGACGAAATGCAGTATAGCTGTTGTCCACAGTCAGACTTTTATGTGCACGTTTAGAAGTTCTTTAATAAAAAAGTATCCGATTGTATTGCTATAGGTTCAGAGATGGCAGAAATTGAAAATACGTAACTTAAATTACTTGAAATTACGTAATTTGTAATTTATAAAGTGTATTTCAATTACATTTTCACATGTATTTTGTAATTTGAAATTATATTTCATGTCCCAATGTTATTAGGGTTTTTAACAAATGCAGAAGTCGTATGGAGTACTTTTACGCTCAGCTATGTCTAAGACTTGTCAAAGTGGGAGTATGAAGGCTGAGCTATCAGACTATATATATATATATATATATATATATATATATATATATATATATATATATATATATATATATATATATATATATATATATACATATATATAATATATATATATCCTGTTAAACCGTGCTTAGGAGCGTTGGTTTATAGTAATCCGTGAGAGATTTTCTCAGGCGAGCGATGCTTATTACTGCGTAGCACACGGCTTAAAAAATTGACTTGGCCAAGAAGAAGCCTGATTAGGATATCCGTTGCTTCCGTAATTGCTTCCATTGACTCCGGATCATCTCGTTCGTTCCTCTATCCACCGATCGACCTTGAGTGGATGGACCGATTTGAAGTATCCATCGTTGGAGATGATGGAAAACGAGGAAGGAGAGGGAGTGGCAATAACAGAAGAAGTGATCCGTCCAACGATAGAGAAAAATCCGCTGAGGGATTAATCCATCGCGCATGCGCGTAGGAACGTGTCACCCGGAAGTCGCCATATTGTTGCCTCGCGGAGACACTTCCGGGTCCCAGAGTGCATCGCGCGTATCAGTATGGCGGATTATCTTTGATTAATCGTCACAAAATATCAATAAAAAACACACCCACATTTATATTATGTACATGCATTGTATTCCGTATCTATATATACATGTGTGTACTTTGTATTAAGAAGACAGAGATACGATAGTAATACATAAGGATTAATACTAATATATATATATATATATATATATATATATATATGTATATATTATATATATATTAATGCAAGAAAGCGTGTCCATGGAGGATAAGCTTAGCGATTACAGGAGCAGATAAAGGGAATGCGGAATAGTGAACCCTGACATTGGTTAGATTGAAAGTGGGCTAAATATATTATATAATGATATTTTTGTAGCATAATTATAATTATAGCATACGTGTTACCGTATATATACTTGTTACCGTATATATACTTATACCGATCCTATCATGTAATTTTCTATCTGTCATATATAATTGTACATAGCATATAATCTGTATATGTACCTATAGCTACATATCTAAATTAAATTGTGGGAACTCGCCATTTGGTGATTCTCCTATAGTTATCTGTTCGCTATTCTGTGCTTAATGGCATTAACAGCAGTTGTTAAATGGCTTAGACAGCGCTTTTGTGAGATATTAAATGCGCTATAGTAACTGTCTAGAACTCTCGATATAGGCCAACGACCTCTTATATATAACGATATAGGCTTATACAAAGAGGTAGAGAGTCCAGATGGAGTACCAGACTACCAGCAACTTCTTACACTATACGTAGTTCATATTTAGCTGCACGTTGCATCATTCAAGTTGCGACCTGTCAGCTTGGTGTTGTGAATAAACGAAATTGATTGATTGGTTGATTGATTGATTGATTGATTGATCATATTATAGGTTTGTACTTTTGATGCTTGTCAGGCGTAGAAGTTCTCTAGTATGTTTCGTCTAATTGAGTGCGATATTTTAGCGTGTTTTACTAGTTATTCAGGAGATAAGCGTGAATTATTTCAGGCGTACAATGCACTTACGTGACCAGCTGCTGAGCAAAACAATCGCAGCAGTTCACTAAGAGCCAGAGTAAGGGCGCACGGGTGCAGAGGTGGAAACGTCGATTCCCTGGGTCCGGCGTATACACTACGACCGAGTGCATTGACATTATGTATCGTTACGTCTGGTAATCTCCTCTTGTATACACCGTCTACCAAAATGACAAACACCGAACGTCAAATCGTTCTGTCAGAGTTTTGTCCACTTGCGGAAGTATACACAGATGATTACGCCCACAGTGCGCTCAGTCTGCATGAATATACTAGATGGTCTGTGGATGACATAAGGAAACAAGGAACGTGAACCCAGGCGGGGTTCAAACCGATATCCGTTCGACCTAACAGAGCGACGGGAAGCCCGCAATCCTTCAAACTATTCTCTGTGCGCGTCTCACAAGTAAAGACTTGCCATTTATTATCCTTTGATGTAGCGTCCTGGTTCTACCATTGCCCACCAGGACTTGTTTATTGAACTTTCCTCTATGCTGGAAAGCAGTGGCGTAACGAAGGCAGACCCTGTGGTCGGGCTTGGTGATATCAGCATCTGCAGCCACGTAGGTTTTTAAGCGAGACTTAAATTCTTGTAATAGTACTGTGTACTTCACTGAAAGCTAATTTTGCAAAATCCTGGACATTGCGGGTCATCATTAGTCAATCGAAGTTCCAGTAGGCCTATATAAAAAAGCAAGAGGAGGCAACTCCCTCCTCGTGCCTCAATGTAGCTACGCCTATATGGACATCTGCCTTTATCGCTCGTCCAATCCACAGTGCACGCAGTTTACCATTCTGATAGATTCGTTTGGTTTGACGAACGGGGGTAACACCCCATGTCAATCAACCAACCCATGACCACGGACAGACAGGGAACCAGATAGTAGGCATTCTATAGACGCTGTAACAATTAGCAGCGACCTGCCTGCATCAACCGTTCAAATGATTGACTCCTGTCTTTCGGACTATCGACCCATTAAATGGTTCACAGACCTGCAACGATCTGTATCACCGAAAGTCACCGCTTTTGGAAGCATTTTCACGCCGATGAATTCCGCAAGATTTCGCCTTTATGCGACATAGATTACATCAGACCTCCGAACGTCGACGAACTGGCCAGTGTCATGAAAACGCCATCGTCAGCATTCTGGCTCGTAATCGTAATCTCCAAATTTCTAAAGCGCCGCTTGAAAGGTAAGAGCAGGGCACCAGCTTATTCGCGAGCGTCTGATACGTTGGTTCTTCTTCTTCCCGAGGTCACCGTTTGTAAAAGACCTTCTGACCTGTGGTTCGATGACTTCTGCCGAGACTAAAAGAAGCGAACACGATGCCTAGACTCTGTCTTTCTCTGTCTCTGTCTGTCTGCCTGTCTGTCTGTCTGTCTGTCTGTCTGTCTCTGTCTGTCTGTCTCTTTGTCTCTCTCTCTATGTCTCTGTCTGTCTGTCTGTCTCTCTCACTCACACTCTCTCTGTCTGTCTCTGTCTCTCTGTCTCTCTGTCTCTCTGTCTCTCGTTGTCCTGTCTCTGTCTCTGTCTCTGTCTCTGTCCTGTCTCTGTCCTCTGTCTCTGTCTCTCTGTCTCTCTGTCTGTCTCTGTCTCTCTGTCTCTGTCTCTGTCTCTGTCTCTGTCTCTGTGTCTGTCTCTGTCTCTGTCTCTGTCTCTGTCTGTCTCTGTCTGTCTCTGTCTCTCTGTCTCTCTGTCTCTCTCTCTCTCTCTCTCTCTCTCTGATTGCTGGTTGTTTCTACAGTGTTGGAAATCAGGAGAACGATCTTTGCCACGTGCAGAATGGTTTGTTAAAGCCGCAATTAAAACACCAGACTCTCTGATTTCTGGCTACAGACAATCAATCACTTTTCAGCGCTCTGCACTTCTCAACCTGTGGCAACCGACCAATAAAGTGCATGTTTTGTGTTAAAAGTTGACATTGTTCAGCACCCGAGAAGTAGCTTGCTTTTGATTATGCTATACAAATTGTCGCAATCACATACGGTATCTATTGACAAAATGTACATTTACATTTACCGAACCTAATGATCAATCAATCAATCAATCAATCAATCAATCAATCAATAAATCAATCAATCAGTCAGTCAATCAGTCAGTCAATCAATCAATCAATCAATCAATCAATCAATCAGTCAGTCAGTCAGTCAGTCAAGTGAATGAATGAGTCATGTCAATCAATCAATGAATGAATGAATGAATCAATCAATCAATCAATCAATCAATCAATCAATCAATCAATCAATCAATCAATCAATCAATCAATCAATCAATCAATCAATCAATCAATCAATCAATCAATCAATCAATCAATCAATCAATCAATCAATCAATCAATCAATCAATCAATCACCAATCAATGAATATAGAAACGATATAGCGCCCTTCAAGAAATCTACTCAGAGGCGCTCCCGGCCCAATGGTATCTGTATAAAAATTGGAATTTAATACAGCAGAACGTTGACTGATACTGATTCTCACATTGCAAAACGTAAATTTCAAATGCACAGGAAGTTCGACTCTTTCTCGGCTGACTGACGCATAGCAAGGCTAGGTCTTTCTTTTCAATACAAATCTACAAGGTTCGTAATGTGAACAGGCACTACCAATGACTACATGCAACACATAGATGATCCGAATCTAGGCCAGGTCATGTGAATAGCTACTACCAATGGATACATGCAACACATAGATGGGCACGACTAGTTAAATTGCTAATCGAATAGAATTAGAATTAGCTGCTAAAATTTGCTAATCGATTAGAATTAGCAAAATCACGTTGCTAATCGATTAGAATTAGAATGAGCTACTAAAATGTGCTAATCGAGTAGAATTAGCAAAATCTTGCAGCTACATGTAATCGATTAGAATTAGAATTAGCTGTTTGTCTAATCGATTAGCTAATCGATCAAAATCCAATAGCTTAGTTACCCTTCTCTGCATCACATAGATGAACCAATTCTAGGCCCTGGCATGGGTAAATGTTCAGCCACATGACTGCCAAAAGCGTCGCTATCTATATGTGAAGGAAATTTTGATTGCAGATAAGGATGAATGTGTCCTGGGTCTGGATGATTGCCCTGCAGAGGCAGAGTGCCAGAATTTGAACGGTTCCTTCACGTGTCGATGTCCATCTGGTCACTACTACAGTGGTCAAGCGTGCCATGGTTAGTCGATATTCTGTCGTAAGTGTTATCGCTGACGCCGCTGCGTTGTAGGCTCAACTCTTTGTGAATCGGAAAATGAAGGAAATTAATACTTAAGAAGAAGAAGAACAGGAGGAGGAGGAGGAGGAGGAGGAGGAGGAGGAGGAGGAGGAGGAGGAGGAAGAAGAGAAGAAGAAGGAAGAGAAGAAGAGGAAGAGGAGGAGGAGTAAGGAGGAGGAGGAGGAGGGAAAAGAGGAAGAGGAAGAGGAAGAGGAAGAGGAAGAGGAAGAGGAAGAGGAAGAGAAAAGGAAAAAGGAGATAAGGAGAGGACGATTAAAGTCATTTCAAAACCATCTTACGTTGCAATCATCCACGCTAAAAATAGGTTGACCTACTGAAACACGGAAGGCGATATATTCTATTCTATTCTATTCTATTCTATTCTATTTACGGATTTATAAAGCGCCTCTCACAGTACAACCTAATAAGAGGCGCTTCAGTGCAAAGGGCCCCTCGAAAAAGAAAAGTCTTAAGAGAACGAGAAGAAACAGTAGTGCCCCCAGGTAGCATCACAGCACGAGTTAAAGCAGGAAATGGTCATTCCACAGCAAAAAGCCAACAGATATATGTAGCCTGATATATGTAGCCATAAGACATGAGCTACGTAATGAAACTTAAATTCAAGAGGAGGCAACTTCACAGACCATTGGCAAAATCCTGGTCATTGGGGTCACTTGTCAATAGAAGTTCCAGTGTGTAAGAAAAGCAAGAGGAGGCCACTGCATCCTCGTGCCTCAATGTATCTACGCATCTGGCCTACATTATAATATTATATATGTACATAATATGAATATATATATTATGCATAATTTATTTCAGCTTGTAGTCGTCAATGTCTCGATGGGATGTTCGAGTCGTCGCCTTGTTCTGCAACCGAAGACATTGTTTGTCGGGGTAAGAAAGAGTGTCGTTGCTCCAGATAGGTTTTTTGATGTCTCCGTCTCGGTCTCGGTCGACACTGTCTCGGTCTCGGTCGACACTGTCTCGGTCTCGGTCGACACTGTCTCGGTCTCAGTCGACACTGTCTCGGCCTCGGTCTCGGTCTCGGTCGACACTGTCTCGGCCTCGGTCTCGGTCTCAGTCGACACTGTCTCGGCCTCGGTCTCGGTCTCGGTCGACACTGTCTCGGCCTCGGTCTCGGTCTCAGTCGACACTGTCTCGGCCTCGGTCTCGGTCTCGGTCGACACTGTCTCGGCCTCGGTCTCGGTCTCAGTCGACACTGTCTCGGCCTCGGTCTCGGTCTCGGTCGACACTGTCTCGGCCTCGGTCTCGGTCTCGGTCGACACTGTCTCGGCCTCGGTCTCGGTCTCGGTCGACACTGTCTCGGCCTCGGTCTCGGTCTCAGTCGACACTGTCTCGGCCTCGGTCTCGGTCTCGGTCGACACTGTCTCGGCCTCGGTCTCGGTCTCGGTCGACACTGTCTCGGCCTCGGTCTCGGTCTCGGTCGACACTGTCTCGGCCTCGGTCTCGGTCTCAGTCGACACTGTCTCGGCCTCGGTCTCGGTCTCGGTCGACACTGTCTCGGCCTCGGTCTCGGTCTCGGTCGACACTGTCTCGGCCTCGGTCTCGGTCTCGGTCGACACTGTCTCGGCCTCGGTCTCGGTCTCAGTCGACACTGTCTCGGCCTCGGTCTCGGTCTCGGTCGACACTGTCTCGGCCTCGGTCTCGGTCTCAGTCGACACTGTCTCGGCCTCGGTCTCGGTCTCGGTCGACACTGTCTCGGTCTCGGTCTCGGTCTCGGTCGACACTGTCTCGGTCTCGGTCTCGGTCTCGGTCGACACTGTCTCGGCCTCGGTCTCGGTCTCGGTCGACACTGTCTCGGCCTCGGTCTCGGTCTCGGTCGACACTGTCTCGGCCTCGGTCTCGGTCTCGGTACACTGTCTCGGCCTCGGTCTCGGTCTCGGTCGACACTGTCTCGGTCCTCGGTCTCGGTCGACACTATCTCGGTCTCGGTCTCGGTCGACACTGTCTCGGTCTCGGTCTTGGTCTCGGTCTCGGTCTCGGTCTCGGTCTTGGTCTCGGTCTCGCACCGACACTGTCTCGGTCTCGGCCGACACTGTCTCGGTCTCGGTCTCGGTCTCGGTCTCGGTCTCGGTCTCGGTCTCGGTCTCGGTCTCGGTCTCGGTCCTCAGTCTCGGTCTCGGTCTCGGTCTCGGTCTCGGTCTCGGTCTCGGTCGACACTGTCTCGGCCTCGGTCTCGGTCTCGGTCGACACTGTCTCGGTCTCGGTCTCGGCCGACACTGTCTCGGTCTCGGTCCTCGGCTGACACTGTCTCGGTCTTGGTCTCGGTCTTGGTCTCGGTCTCGGTCTCGGTCTCACGGTCTCGGTCTCGGTCTCGGTCTCGGTCTCGGTCTCGGTCTCGGTCTCGGTCTCGGTCTCGTCTCGGTCTCGGTCTCGGTCTCGGTCTCGGTCTCGGTCTCGGTCTCGGTCTCGGTCTCGGTCTCGGTCTCGGTCTCGGTCTCGGTCTCGGTATCGGTCTTGGTCTCGGTCTCGGTTTTGGTCTCGGTCTCGGTCTCGTTCGACACTGTCTCAGTCTCGGTCTCGGTCTCGGTCTCGGTCTCGGTCTCGGTCTCGGTCTCTCGGTCTCGGTCTCGGTCTCGGTCTCGGTCTCGGTCTCGGTCTCGGTCTCGGTCTCGGTCTCGGTCTCGGTTTCGGTCTCGGTCTTGGTCTCGGTCTCGTTCGACACTGTCTCTGTCTCGGTCTCGCCGTTTTAAGCCTTGCATACAAGTGTGCCAGTAACTCATTTCTATCGTTCATATTCTTTTTGGACCTGGTTAAGCAAAACGGTTCTTTGAGCAAGTCCTTCGCTCACAATTATTGCTCTGCAATATAATTGTATCTACGACTTCGTCGTGTGTGCACTTCTGAACTTTGTATGGAGGACATTATCAAAGTACAGAGTTACAAGTATTGTATTGTATTGTTCATATCTTGTTACTCTCTCAAATTTTCTCCCTATCCATGTTTACTTGTTTTCACTTGTGCTTGTAAGAGACTTTATTCCAATAAATTTACGACCTTTCAAACGTAGACGAATAAAAATTTAATGAGTAATCTCTTGCATGCAATGAATCGTTTTCGAGGCATTTAAAACTGGCTTTAATCGTAGAACCAGGTTTGAATTTATCCTAAATATAAGTTTGAACCGCTTTCCTGTAGAATCTTAACATGTTGTCTTGCGGTTGTCGTGTTGTCTGTGCAACAGAGTGTGTCGTATGTGCCGCATCCTCTTATGAACTCCTTCCTTGTCACCAGAAACACAACCGAAAATGTCTGCGTAAGAAAAAGGCTTTCCTTGTGTTCTAACATTTACAATACAATACAACTAAATGTTACAATGCGTATTGAATCTCAGTGTCGGAATGCATCATCAATCGTACTGAGTCTAGCAATACAATTTCTGTCGCGTATACAGTGGACCCTACTTACCAGTGAAAGCTAATTTTGCGCCTCTTGTGCTGCCCCTCTTTACGTCACTGTTTGCCAGATACGCCAAAGACCCGTTCACCCTCATCTGCTTTCATAATAATTCATAATAATTATGAAATATAATTATTATCCGGTTGTAGGCGGCATACATAACTCTATGGATTTGAGGCTAGATGCCACACCAGGAATTAAGCAATTCTTTGTCATACAGTCGAAAAATAATAATTCCAAAATGTAAGCTCGGCAGCAGCAGCAAACGTCCAAAGTCCAAACATGTCTGAATTATCATACAAGTTTCGCGTTAAAACGAGTAATCAGCTAAAATGGTATACAGAACATGATCCTGTGCAAGATGTTCACCATTAAATGAAATGACGCGGTAGAAATAGCCTACGCGCTTATAATTATGTGAGTATTTCTACATTTTTAGCCAGATAAAAACTGCGAACATTGGAGAAAATTTCCACCGTTCCTATCAAGAGTTCATAACTTTATATCGCAGTACTTGAAAACTTATTGAATCGCATACAAGTTGCTGCATAAACTAAGCGACTTTAGAGACAATAAACAACTTTATTCTTGAATCAAGTAGGCCTTGACGGGTTACTTGGAATGTGACCTGAACATTTGTCTAGCGTTATCGTTTGCCTGTAATGTCACTTATCAGGATTAAGCCATATATGCTGTTTTCAACTGTTTTAATTGTCATTGATGATTGTTGGCAATAGTCATTTTATTAATTGATAATTTATCATTTTTAATTGTTTGCAGACGCCGCGTTTCCTGCTCTGAGTCAAACGAACCAGAGCTTCTCACAA